>ML675612.1:36260617-36314384 GCA_007922155.1 Mesoclemmys tuberculata | reverse complement strand
TTTTGAAAATGGGACTTAGGCTCCTAACGTTTTGAAAATTATGAGAAAAATTTCTAATTATTTGTCAGTAAGCGTCCAAGTTGTGGTGGTCTCAGTATCTTTCCTTGCCACAGTAGCTTTCTTTGCCATGTCATGCACTGGTGCTTGCTATGGAAGATGATTCAGTGAAAAGACAACAAATTATTCTTTGTGTCCATTAAAAAAGAGAGATGAAAGGCCATAGGCATGACCTAAGGCAAATTTACAAAAGCTACAAGATGGTGCTCCTATATCCAACCGGCCTTTTAAGTTTGCTTTGCATTTTTCAAAGTTTATTTATTAATGTATCAAACACACCCTTCCCGAAGTCTCTGGGTGAATGAACATATATAGAAACCCATCAACGTTATCCTGTGAACTCCATCACTAGCTCAAAAGGCAGACTGAAAACACAGACTCAAGAAAATCTATGTAGAAACCACAGCTTACTCCATAGCTCCTCACAAAATATAGCGAATGCTAATTATCACTAAGACTATCAAATTCTCCTTCAAGCAGAGTAAGACCACTTGCTTTCCTGTAGCATTTTTATAGCTGCACACTGTGTCAGTGGATACTTCACTGAAGAGGACTCTGTCAACAATCATTGTTTCATTGGCATTAATGCTCAGCAAAAGACAATGAAGCATGACTCAATTAAACCACCATATACTGCATTCAAATAACATTAACCCCTGACATTTTAAAACAACTGAAGGATTTTAGCTGCATGACTACCATTAAGGTCAGGGTTTTAAAAATGATATTTAGCGGTATACATAAGCCACACAAATGCTGATGATGTAATACAGAAAATGTCAATTTAACACAGATCTCATGGAATTACATGAAACTATAAAGGTAAGGGGCAGGGTGAAACATACAAATAGTGAAAAATGAGTAGGAACATGAAAATTGTCCCCTGAATCCAGGCATATCTCAGTTGAAATCATCTTCTTGAGGGATACCTAATTCTAAAGAAATTTCTGCAAAGTCTTTTTTTCTTGTGTCCTTTTATGTCATATGATACTTTAAATCTGAAATGGTAGTCTAATGCACTTCAGAAACTCACAGTGTACTACCAATAAAGAACTGGTTTAAAGACTAAGAAGTAATAACACTTTAAAAAAAAATTGGGATCTTTGACTTCAGAAGATAGAACTGTATAAAAGCAGAATATATCTTGAACCATATTCCCCATGGCCCTGGATACTGCAATCAAATCCATGTGGATCCCTTGAATCCATGTCAAAGCACCAGTGAGTTCCAAAGGGCTCCATTCAGGTGTAATGCTTGACTTCTGCGGATCCTGTTGCAGAGCTGGGAACTATGTTGATTAAGAAGAGTATTAAACAGATTCTTGTATAATAAAACTTCAGTTTTATATGGAAATATTGCACCAGGGCATCAATATACAGAAGTAACTGTGCTCATAGAGTGCAAAAAATCTAGTACACTTGAGTTGTTGTTTTTCCCACAGTCCTGCAAAGTATAAACAACTAAATAGCTGACACAACTTTGAAGCAACTTCAAAAGTCAGTTCACAGAAAATTATTTCATCTAAATTGTATCATTGAACATAAAGATTCCCATGGAAAATGCTGACAATGTGAACTATAGGAGAGCAGTATGACCAGCAGCTGATACAAGTGATCAACTTCACAAACTGACCTAATTCATGAAGAGGTTGCAGGTGACGAGGTCTTTCAATTTACAGAGTCAGGCTTTCACAAAGCTGAGAGCTCGAGGAGCCCTTGAGTCAACAGTGTGACCTAAAGTTCACTATTTAAGGCTCTGACTTGGTGAGGAACTTCAAGGTCTTTTGCAGCATCGGCAAGGACTCCCATTCTTATATAGAATCTTGACTAACGGTAAAGCCCTTGCTGCACTTGCAAGAGTAAATTTATAATAAATAAAGGCGGGGCCTAAAAAACCAGGAAAAAGATGGTGTAGAAGCATGTGGGGGCTAATTGTATCTTTCTATGGCAATACCTGCAAACAATTGCCTGGACAATGAAATTCTCTGAGTGTCCTTCAGAGAACAGGGAGTGGTTTGGAGCATGTGGATCCTGGGGTAGGGGAAATGTCAGCCCATCTGTGCTGCTCCTCTCGAAAGGCACATGGCAGCTGCAGAAGCTATGCTGCTATCAGCAATCACCTGGATCCTTTGCAAAATGTGTGAAGGGATAGAGTGCAGGAGACATTTATAATCAGGTCCTTAGACCATACCCGTCATCATGCTACTTGAGCGCCTTGCCAGAACATACACATACATGATTTACATTAACAATTTAAACTTTCCTTTCCATTTTGGGGTGTAAATTATATAATTATTACTTTTTCCTTATGTAAATTGTAATCAGAGTCAAGTTGCTCTGTGTGAAAGTAAGTTCAAATAAGTGAGCTTTACATTTGAGACCTGCAGTTGGGGCAGGTTCAGAAAGTTCCAAAGTTCAGAACAGTAGCTGAGAAAGACCCAGCTCCAGGACACACAAGCTTCTCCCTTTAGGTTCCACTGTTCTCATGGAACAGAGCTGTTGAGCACAGTTAAGTCCCAAGAACGAAGCAGTCCTTTTGAACATCTTGGGCCCAGATCACGGGGGGCTTTAAAAGTAAAGCCCAAGATCTCAAATGTTGTTTTCTAAAGGGAGCCAGAGGAGTAAGTGGCACATTATGGGGGTGATGTACAAAATGTGGCAACATTCCTCCTGAGAAACACTGGCTCCATTAATTTTTTCAATGTAGGTATCACAAAAGGTAGATATCACTGAGGCCAGGTCACCAATGGAAAGGGCAGGGTGAGGACTTAGTTAGGTACACAGTAAATACATTTTTTGCAGCCAGTGTTATCTGACAATCTCACATCATCGTGAAATCCAGAACGACTCCTGTTTTACATACTACTTCAAGATTTGGGACCCAGCATCCTCAACTGGAAGAAACATGAACAATCATAAGAAGCACTGTTTCCCTGTGCCTATCAGCATAAGCTTCACCTTACTTCAGTCAGTTCCTCCTCATCCAGACGCCAGGCTAAATGGGTGCTGTTGGTGTTTACATACGAAGTGAACAACAAACACAGATGGTTGTCATCTACATTTGAGTGGTAGCATTTGAGGCCACTGAGACTCATAATTTCTCCTAGCAGTTTGTCATTTAAATATTAACTCAGATAGTAGGAATGAAGCTTGTAGATGAAAGTTGTGGTGGGAAGAGAGCAGTTGCCCATCACAACCCAGGACCATCAAGCCAGAAGTTCAATTATTTCATACTGTTTCCTATGACATGGGACACATCTCTTAGATGGGAAAGCAGTACCTTATTATTTGCATTACTGCAGCACACTATAAACAGTGATTCCTCAAGTTTTTTCCCTTGACTATGAATAGCAGATATTAATCCATCAGCAACAGAGCCATTTCTGACCTGCATCTATATCCTGCCCTGCAATCAGATTGAGATGGACCTAAAATATTGGCCATGGACAGACGTGCCTGAGAAATTTGTTTTTCCCTTTCACTGTCTCCAAATGTCTGGAGTCCCAACATAGTGGCCTCTGTGGTGTCCCCAAAAGGGCAAGAGAGAAATGCCAGGGAGGCAACTACTCTTTTGCAGCCTTCTTAGGTGCGATCTGCCCAAGCAGGGTCTCCCTTCCACTCCTTTAGAATTTTTCACTTGGCCATGAAAGTTCTTCAGAAACCTGAAGAATGATGTAGTAGCATTTGACTGGATGATCCCGATTATTTCCCTGACATCTTTTACACAATATGTGAAACAGAAACTTTCCTTTACAAAGGAGGACCCTGATATATGAAAACCACACATTTCAAAGTCCCTTCAAAGCTTATAGTTAAGACCACCAGCTTTCTGGCTCCCAGTGGGTTACTAACTAAACCCATAAATAGAGGTATCAAGTCAAGCCACCACCCTCCAAGGAAAATAATTGAGCTAATTCTCCTGAGAAATGACAACTTCACAGATTATTCCTAAAACTATTGTGAATCTGCTATAGTTGTGGTCTTTGCCAAGCCAATACAACCCTAAATCATGGAGCAGTTAGACACTGAAGGGGATTAAACCCAGGGTGCGACCCTAAGCACCCCTGTATTCACACGCCACACACTACTGCAATCATCTCTGCACAAAATCTGCCTTCTGAAGCATCATTTGAACACTAGTAACTCACTGGTTGTTAATATTCTTGCATAATGTGTATACATGGTGTATATTATGGGTTATGGCTATACGCTGGAATTATAACTAAAATATGTTTAAACCAGGCATGCCAAGTGGAGTTGGTAAACAGGTCTACCCTAGAGAAAGGAATGTGCCAGCCAGGTCATCAGGCAGGGACAATGAAGATCTATTTACATATTAGGGAAACAAAGATAGCAAGCAGGAGGGGAGACTGCTTGCAGCAGGGAAGAGAAACTTTAACTGGGCTATAAAGACAGGGGGAACTTAACCTCAAGTGATAAGCTGTTGAATCAACTTTGTATACAATATTTATTGTATACAATACATTTGTATACAATATTATTATCAAAGTTTATTAAGTGAGGTGTTTTATGAAAGCCTATGACACACTGGTGATTTAGATATTCATAAAATGTATATATTGATACTATGTAAGGAATTATGGATACTCATTGATATTAGGCTTTACAGCCTGTGTCCAAACAAAGCCAGAAGCACGTCTCTCCCAGACAGGAGGGAATGTCACAACTATTTACCTGCTCCTATGTAAATTAAGCATGGTGGAATCAAAACAATGGAAGCCCCATTTACAAAAAAGAGGATGAGAAACCCACAGGAAAGGAAACACAGGATGAGGTCATCCTGCCCTCTTGAAACAAGATCACTTAACTTTGTAAGATTTAAGTAAAGACAGAATCCATCTTTGGCATCCATCACTAGTCAGACACAAGGGAACAGAGCTCTTGTAAGCTGAGAAAGATGGGCCATTCAACCAAGAGGCGATTGAAGTCTCTGAAAACAACACAAGTAACTAACCTGCTAAGGCAAATACCTTTCACCTAGGAGGACAAGGGAAACCTTGTACTTCTGTGGAAGGTCCTGACTTAGGGAAAGTCAGCCATGGTGGGGAGAAGGAAGATTGGTAAGAGAAATTATCTGGAAAAAAGGCTGTACTCTTGCTAGATTAAATAGCACACTTATAGTTGCATTTTCACTTTTGTTTGTTACCATTTCTAACTTTACTCATTTTACTTAAGATCACTGTTCTATTGTTAATAAAAAATTGTATTTTCACTATAAATCAACTCAGTGTTCTGTTTGAAGGGAAGGTTACATTTACCCCCATTAAATTAATCCTTTGGGTTGGGTCTCATTAAAGGAGCTTTATTATCTCTCCACACATTATTATTTCTCTGAGCTGCCCAGGAGAGTTCTGGATACCACAGGGCACAGGATTTTGGGAAAATTCAGGACTAGGAGTGTGATGGGATCACCTTGCTGGTTGTAACCAAGGCTGGTGGAAGCCAGACTGGGACAACAGACAGGCTGCTGTGGTCAGAGCTGCTGAACCATGGCTGTCTAGCACACAAACACTCAGACTGTGACCTGCATGCTTATCTGCTAATGGTGGTATCCAGATTGTGAGCCTTATTAGCAGGGCATTTCAGGCACCCAGGGTTACAAGGCAGGCAGTGTCCCTACGCCCACTGATCTGGATTGCACCCAGAAAGCCATGACATAGGGTCAATAAGATTTTCCTGGATTCCAGAAGGAAAAATGTTAAACCACCACTCATGTACCAGAGATATCCAGTAACACATCAATTGCTGCGGTAGTAGTGGTGGTGACTGGGAAGGTGAGTTTTCCAGTGGACTATTAAGCATGGACCTCTGCAGCCATTAATGAATTCATGTACTAGAGTACGCACAGTTTATCTAAAACTATGAGACACCTCTCAAATGGTACTATTTCTTAAAGTATGCATACCTATATATAAACCATGTACACACAATAGACAGAACAAATGCTCAGTGAAATGTATTATGTCACTCTACATGTAAGTATAAAAGTCCTTTAACATTACATATGTGAGAATAATGTATGGTATTTTCAATACTTTTACTAGGAAGTCATTGTTAGGAAGGAGGGAAGCGGAGTCTTATGAAGTCTGAAAAGTCTGTCTTAAGTGATCTAAAGTAAACAGATCATAAACAAAAGAGTAGTCTTACTTTTTGCATCAGTACACTGGAAAATAAAAATAGGTCAAATACTATGTGTTTGTGTGGATCTACACAATCATGCCTGCAGCTGTGCATATAGTGCCTGTAAATAAGGGACTTGAAAAGCAAAAATACTTGAAAACTTGCTAGTAGGTTTCAAAGTTCTAACACCTCATATTTATAGCAGTCTTTCGTACAAGAAGAAATGGGAAATTGCATGATTTTTCTTATATGTTGTGTGTATTAAGTATGCAAATATTATCTTCCAGGCAAAAAAAATTAATAAAATTTCAGTAGTCAGAATTCTTAGAATCAAATGTTAATTTTAACATAGCACAAGAAATTACAAATTCCATAATGCATGATGCTATTTTTATAACGTATCACTGGTCTGCAATGAGAAACAATCTAATATATAGATTTTGCATTCAATCTCTTTGTCAAAAACTACATAGCACATCAAAAGATAACAGCACTAGGGAGTTCAGTGATTAATACAAAAACAAGTGGTATATTATAAATTTTCTTTTGTTCTTCACTCACAATGATGCAAGGTGCTAGAATTTAACCTTTAAGGGTTAAAGAGTTTAATCAATGTCAATGTCTGATCTTCTGAAGGCGATAAAGAACAGTCTGTCTAGCGATACCCAACAGAACATCACTTTGTCAAGCCACAAAGCACCCAAAAGCTTGTCAAGTAAGTTACCAGAAACCTCTTTGTGGTTAGAACTCAGCTCCTTCCTGCTTGACCTATTATTTGATATTTGACCACTTGGTTGCAAGACACTTGCTCTTTCCAGCTGAAATGTCACTGGGGCATCTTGTCAGCTCCCCGACATCTCGGCCTGACATACAATTTTACTTTTGTGTGCTACAAGGCAGAAAATGCAGGGCAATGGCTTTGCTTTAAATTCTGTCAGCATCAAAGATGGGCGTCACTCTTGGGTCCTACCAACAACAACAAAAAAGGAGTCTATTTTGAAGGTCAAAACTGCCATTACTTTAAAGTATTTCAGCTTAAACTAAAGATATTACCTGTAACACTGGTTTGGGAACTGTCCTTATAAACTACATAAACATGTCATCAGAAATCCTCCCTGCACAATTGTTCTACTTTCTCATCAAATGCAGACTTGATAAGAGGATGAGTTTTCAACGCCTGCAGGGACCAGATTCAGCAGTTAACTTAACTTGTTCAAATGGGCAAGTGGTATCATGTAGGAGCAACCTGACCTTCTCACATTGACCAGGAGTGACATTATTGTGCAGGAGGAGAAGCAGTCACATCATTTCTGTTTTGCACAACCTGCTTAAAGTTTGCAACTAAATGCTTGTCTTCAGTTGAGCTGACAAGAGAGAAGAGGGGGCTCAGTGAACCATGGCAGGGCTGCCATGAAATGACAGGACTCATTGGCATACATTTCAAATAGCTCTCTCAATCCTATTAAAGTATTGCCGTCCTGATTTAAAATAGACAAGTCTGAAACAACTTTGATAGATAGAGACTAAAATGGCTTATTGATTTTTTTTAAGTCTGAAGAAAATTACCCAAAATGTGTCATTCTTTAACATTTAAAAATATATTACATAAAAATGAGCAACTGTGATAAATAAAACTAAAAAATAAATAAATAAATAACTGGACTGCTTCGCTATGCAAGTAGTGAGAAGTATAGAAACATGAAAAGACACCACCATTTTCAAACAAATGTAAAAATTAGTGCCAAAGAATACATGCTAAAGCACAATTCAAAAGTAAAATAGCCCAATAAAATATCATTTTAATTGCATCATTTAAAATGTATACATTTTTTTCCTTTTAAAATTAATACAAAGAATTTAAAATCCATTTTGTATTGATCTTTTGGTGCTGGCTGAGATGTTGAGGGCAGAGGAATAGGATGAAGACTGAGAATGGGGTCTATTATGTGTAAAACTGTAAGATGTATCTGGCTCAGCTTGCAATGGCAAAAAATCTGGGATACAGCTCTGGTCGGGTTGAAGTGCTGATCTTGAAGCCATGGGGATGTTTGAACTGTCTCGTGATTCCTGGAGTAAAGTTAAAAAAAAAACAAAAACACACTTACTGTGGATGAATCATATATAGGAAAAATAATTTCAGTGTGATCCTTCACACATTTATGTGCCAGTTCTTTTTTGTTTTAGTCATTTATTAAAAATGCACATTACTTATTTAACCCTGGGTAATCAGTAGCAAAGAGCTTCAAACGAAGCATTTTGCACTAGTATTGATCATTAGGAAACATCAGCTTTCACAGTCTAAAGAACTTTGCATTATACAGCACGTTTACCATTTGTAATGTTAGAAATCTTACCTTAGAAATGACATTAAGAGGTATTTTTTCTTGATACCTTCACTTAAGCTCTCCCTACCACTGTATGGGGAAGAATTCTCACTTTTGTCCATATGTGCTTTTTCATTATTAACTATGTTTTATTGTAACTTAAAAACCAAACTCTTATTATTATTCTTTTAACATTATTTGGATCATAAAATCATCATAAAACACACTCTCAAAATACTTTACTTGGAAATGTGATTCACGTGTCCACAAATCTAGGAATTAAGTCAATTAGTTACAGTGGTAAGTACCAGTAAATATTTAGCATCAAGAAAATCCCAAGGCCAAATAATTGTGCACCATACCTTGAAAGCTTATAGAATGTGGATATAACATTAGAACTCATTCACATCTACATAAACTGCAGCGTACACCAGTCGAATTACAAATACTCCCTTAGAGCAACTTTTACTGTTTTCCCTCTTCCCACTTTTGCATGTCAAAGATTCCAAGTATGGTACATTTAAAGCATTCTGAAATTCGCCACTACACTGTTCACAGCATCATATGCAGTCGTTAAAATGGTCCATTAAAGGACAAAAGTTCAATACGCTGATGAGGTTTCTTAACTTTTTTTTTTTTTTTTTTTTTTTTTAAGATAAATGTGTTTATGTTCTTCTAAATATACATGGTAAATTTTTCGGAAAAATGCCAGAGTTCTGATGGTTATATATAAAGAGACAGAGCGAGAGAGAGAGGGTTCCTCTCCCCCTGCCCGTCCCCTGTTACTATTGCTGAAGAAAAATCAATGGTTGTAGCTAACACCTAGTTCAGCAATTTTCTTTGATGTTGATTCTTTTGATTTCCTGATACTCCACAAGCTATCTTGTAGCTGACTGAAATCAGTAAGGTTTATGCTGCACCTTCAAGGAGAACCAATATGGCAGCAGGTTGAAATGTTTTCTGCAAGCAGATATTTAAAATTAACCTTATGATTTGCTAACCTGTTGTGGTTATGAAGGTGAGTTAACCAATAGCACTAGCAAATATTGATATGCACACCCCTAGCATTTCAGTCCCATTTTCCTCAGGTTTTGTAAAACTGAGGCCAAAATAAAGCTTTATTGTATTTGTAAATAACAATTTTATGGAGGTCTAATTTCAATCTCTTGTACCAATTAGCAGTTTTATATTTACTAGTTTATTTTAATTAGCTTAATTTCAATCTCTTGTACCAATTAGCAGTTTTATATTTACTAGTTTATTTTAATTAGCTTAGCAAATAAATCAAAATAGAAAACAAAATTAGTTGACATGAAATCTAAAAGCAGAATTCTTTGTGCTGTTTATAGAGAGTCTGATATTTGTTTTGATAAGAGTTTTTGCCAATATAAAGCATAACAATAAATAATATAATTCTGAAAAGACTGCTTTCTGTGTTTAAGGAAATGAAATCACTAAAAAATAAGCTGTAAATGGGATGCCCAATGGGTGACAAATATTGAAGAGTCTGTTTAACATATCAGTTTCCACTGTTTTCCATGTCTCAATTAATGGAACTATCATATTGATTAAAAATCACTTGGTAGAATCACATTCTCACAGTTTTTTTCCCCCAGACTATTTTTTTTTAAGATCAAAATCCTAAGTAAGGAGATGAGAAATCAGGTTTCCTTTGAGAGTTGCACAAAAAATGTATGAAACTTAATGATTGGCAGCAAGTCAATAGACTATGTTACAGTAAAAGCTTTAGTGTTGGGGGAAAAAAGGTCTGTTTTTGTTATCCAGATCCTATGCTGCACTTCATACAAAGCTACTGCAGAATAATATTCACAGAATAGAGTAGGAATCAGATTGTATAATACCTTGACTGATGTAAAAGAGTCTTCACTGTTATTCATTTGAACTGGTTTGAAAATATATTATAATATATATTTACTACAAATAAGAAATTAATATTTCACAGAACTGTAGAAAAATTAAACCGGTATGAATTAGAATCATTATGAAACACCAGATGTGAAAATGCATGAAGTTTAATGATAGTTATTATTTCCCCAATAAATCTCTTTTGACACCATTACAGTCAGTCTATATGTATTTAGACACTTAAAAATTGCATATTATTAAGATGACAAACTGAAATGACTGGTTAGGAGCTGTGATAATAGTTTATCATGTAAATACATGTGCAGGTAATTTTCAGAAAGGGAATTACTTACCTGAAGGGCTCTATTTAGGTAAATCTTTAGCATAGCACTTTTATTTATCCAATCAGCTGTAAATGATTCCATCTAAACTCTCATACTCCATCAGGTAAATATATATTTACAACAGAATGTGCCTAAAAAAAATATTAATTCAAAATGCTTTTGAAACATAAAAATTGGGCATGCCTCTGGGCCATTTTTCAAAGTTAGATAGCCTAACTTTTAAAAATATGTTCTTCCAAATGACAAAATATAAAATGTTAGTCTATATTATAAAATAATTTCATTGTAAACTATACTTAAAGCTATTTTTAGTCACATGTAAGCAAAAAACCTTCTAAAACAATGACTCTAAGCTTTTTCTTTCATAACTCCTCTATGATTAGGCTTTGATCCTATTTTAGAGGTTGCACCATGAAAAATTAGTTTATTTTCCCAATGTTTAAAATAATTTTTGCTAAATTACTACTACTACATATGACATTCTGTGTGAATATTGTAATACTGTCATGTGTGACATACTTATGTTTAAAATTATTAAGCTATATCAAGATATGCGATGGCATCACACTAAGATCAGGTTTTAATATTTAAATACTTGTGAAATAACACACACAACTAGCATTTGGGATGGTTGGATTATGTGTTGGTGTTGGTGGTACAGATGGATAACTAAAGAACATTTACTATTATAGTGAAGTATGTTGTACAGTATATTGTTTATCTTCAATTGTAACAGTAAAATCTAAGTAGAGTGAACTCACAAATCAATCAGGATGGTTTCAAACTTCAAAGTCTATGCAACAATAATATTACTGTACCACAATCCCCATCATTATGCATTGCTTTTACACCACCCTGCACTCTTTCATTTCTTTCCGTTCTTGCAGTGTGTTACATCAATAATACTTTCTTCTAATATTTGATTCTGTATCATTAATTTTCACTGTCCAAAACTGCTGCAGAAATTTTCTCTTAAAAAATGCAATAACCACAATCCAGTAATGAGACGAAATAAAAATAGGTGCATTAAAATCCTGCTTGCCATGATTCTCCATGATTTAGGACTGCTGAACTGTAAATAATAGGCCTGATTTTCAAAGGTCCTGTGCACCCACAGCTATGACTGAGTTTGATGGGAGATATACTACCCGGCATCTCTGAAAATAAGGCATAATGTTTTTATTTCATGTTAATAAATTTTCAATAACTCAGCATGCACAAACACCAGTGTATGTAATGATAAAATACAAAGACAAGTGCATAATACATCATCATTCCATCATCAAACCACTAATAAGATAAGTCTTCAAAATATTTGTCTTTAATATTGGAATGATAGCAAATGCACCAGCATGCAGAAAGAAGATAAGCATTAGCGTTAGGGATGAGATGGGAGGGGGGAAAGAGTGATCCCAAAGTTACAAGTACATATAACCACCCAAGAATCAGTTAAAGTCCAGTGTTCTTTGTCTGTGCTGGATGAAGGATGGAGATGTAACTGATATGCCCAATATTGGATCGCAAGGTAGATTTTATGAGACTTGCTCAGCCATAGAATCAAATCTACTTGGAACAGAGATTAAAGAGCAAATTATGGGATGTGTGGTATACAAAGATATCTGCTAGAAACCAGTCTGAGTTAGTGGAGAAGCACTGGGCAGAAGTTTCTTGTGCTCATTCCAGCTTCGCCCAATAACTGCAGAGAGGCTGTGACACAGGTCCACAACACCAGAAGGAAAAGTAGGGTGCTACAGGACAGGGTTTCGGAGTCATGGGACATAGTCCACGTATTTGTGCACAGGCGACTCTTGACTTGACAATAGCAAAATTCTATCCCATGCAGAAAAATAATCTAGAGTGGGGGACAGGCCACTCCTTGCAGAATATGGTGGGGGAATGACACACGACAGTACTGCTTTAGCAGCATGCGGTCTAGCTTTACTCGCAGTGAACATTTTCTTTTCAGATTTCCCAGTTTTGTTATCATCATGTACAGCTCCATCAGCCGTAAAACGAGCAGGAGTATTAGTGTAATGTACTGGCTTCCAGTGGCATTTTAACTACAGTGTTGCCAAGAAAATACCTGAGAAAGGTGACACAGTGGTTAAAACACCGGAGAGGCAGGTCTCACTAATATTCATGATGTTGTTACTACCTGTAGTGGCAACACTGGGAATTTTTACAGGAAGAGAGAAGGGAAAAAAATGTCTAAAGTGGATAGTGCCTATTTGTGAATCCTCTTGGGAGCATTTCAGTGGGGAGGCAGAATTTGGCCCCTCTAAAGGGTTGCAAGATTTTAGATCATGCAAAACTACTTTCAAACACAGCTGTTTCCAGCATGCAGTAGCCTATTTGCTACATGATGGAAATCACTCTAGGCTTCCAGGATGCTACTATGATTCCTTTTACTGTTAGAAGTAGCTCAAAGGAGCCATTTTCACTTTGGATGAAATAAATAAAACATAAAAATGATTAAAAGTCTAAAGGCTGGTGCTTAAAATGGGACATCACTACTACTGAGTGCCACTGTAATGTAATGAGAATTAGCAAACTTTTCCAGAGCAAGAAAGTACACTAGCCAACAATAACTGTTTCCTTCCCATGTCAGTGGTTTTGCAACTCCACATGCTGATGCAATAGGAGTCCAATTGGTGCTCTGCAACTACAAAAAAGACAGTAACATGCAGTATAAATCTTCATTGTCAGCATTTCTTCCTGGGACCCACAAACAAGTTATTGTCAGATACAACAATTCAGTAGACTGCCACTCACTACATAATAGAAAGGTACACATCACACATTCTTCTTTTGGAACTGCTAGCCAATAATTTCTAAACAGCTTTTCCATTACTGGAGAATTTCCTCTTATGCTTACAAAAGGTAAGAAGGGCCATACTGGGTCAGATCAATAGTCCATCTAGCTCAATATGCTGTCTTCCAACAATGGCCAGTGCCAGCAGCTTCAAAGGGAACGAACAGAACAGGTAGTCATCAAGTGATCCATCCTGTCGGCTATTCCCAGCCTCTGGCAAACAGCAGTCCATGTCTATCCTGGCTAATAGCCATTGATGGACCTATCCTCAATGACCTTATCTAGTTCTTTTTTGAACTCTTTTATAGTCTTGGCCTTCACAACATCCTCTGGCAAGAAGTTCCACAGGATAACCTTGGCGTTGTAAGAAATACTTCCTTTTATTCATTTTTAACCTGCTGACTGCTAATTTCATTTAGTGACCCCCCAAATTTTTGTATTCTGAGGAGTAAATAACACTTCCGTATTTACTTTCTCCAAAGTAGTCATGATTTTTTAGACTTCTATCATATTCCCCCTTTGTCGTCTCTTTTCCAAGCTGAAAAGTCTGTTTTACTAATCTCTCCTTATATAGAAGCTTTTCCACACCCCTAATCATTTTGTTTGCCCTTTTCCAATTCCAATATATCTTTTCCAAGGTGGGATGACCAGATCTGCACACAGTTTTCAAGATGTGGGCATACCATGAATTTATAAAGAGGCAATACGACAATTTCTATCTTATTATCTATCCCTTTCCTAATGATTCCCAACATTCTGTTAGCTTTTTTGACTGCCACTGCACATTGAGTGCATGTTTTCAGAGAACTATCCACAATGACTCCAAGATCTCTTTCTTGAGTGGTATCAGCTTATATAGATCCCATCAGTTTATATGTATAGTTGGGATTATGTTTTCCAATGTGCATTATTTTGCATTTAACAGCACTAGATTTCATCTGTCATTTTGTTGCCTGGTCACCCAGTTTTGTGAGATTCCTTTGTAACTCTTCACAGTCTGCTTTGGACTTAACTATCTTGAGGAGTTTTATATCATTTGCAAATTTTGCCACCAAACTATTTATCCCTTTTTCTAGATCATATATGAATATGTTGAACAGTATTGGTCACACTACGAACCCTGGGGGACACCACTATTTACCTCTCTCCGTTCTGAAAACTGACCATTTCTTCCTGTATCCTTTGTTTCCTATCTTTTAACCAGTTACTGATCCAGAAGAGGACCTTTCCTCTTCTCCCATGGCCGCTTACTTTGCTTAAGAACGTTCAGTGAGGGACCTTGTCGAAGGCTTTCTGAAAACCAAAGTACACTACATCCACTGGATCACCCTTGTCCACACACTTGTTGATCCCCTCAAAGAATTGTAGTAGATTGGTGAGGCATGATTTCCCTTTACAAAAAACATGTTGACTCTTCCCCAACAAATCATATTCATCTATGTGTCTGATAAGTCTGTTCTTAATATAGTTTTAACCAATTTGCCTGGTACAAAAGTTAGGCTTATCTTGCTTATATTGCTGGGACTGCTTCTGAAGCCTTTTTAAAAATTGTCGTCACATTAGCTATCCTCCAGTCATCTGGTACAGAAGCTGATTTAAATGATAGGTTACATATCAGAGTTAATAGTTCTGCAATTTCACATCTGAGTTCCTTCAGAATTCTTGGGTGAATACCTTCTGGTCCTGGTGTCTCATTATTGTTTAACTTACCAATTTGTTCCAAAACCTCCTCTAATGACATCTCAATCTGGGATAGTTCCTCAGATTTGTCACCTAAAAGAATGGCTCAAGAATGGCTTCCTCAGTCATGAAGACGGATGCAAAGAATTCATTAAGTTTCAGAGCAATAGCCTCATCTTTGTTGAGTGCTACTTTGGCATCTTGGTCATCCTGTGACCCCACTGGTTGATTTGCTGGCTTCCTGCTTCTGATGTACTTAAAAAATGGTTTACTGTTACTTTTTGAGTCTTTGGCTAGCTGTTCTTCAAATTCTTTTTTGGTCTTCCTAATTATATTTTTACACTTCACTTGCCAGAATTTATGTTCCTTTCTGTTTTCCTCACTAGGATTTAATGTCCACTTTTTAACAGAGGACTTTTTGCCTCCATATAATTTTTTTACTTTGTTTTTTAGCCATGGTGGCCCTTTTTTGGTCCTCTTTCTCTATGAATTTTCATTTGGGGTACACATTTAAATTGAGCCTCTCTTGTGGTGTCTTTAAAAAGTTTCCATGCAGCTTGCAGGGATTTCACTTTTGGCCCTGCATTTTTAATTTGTGTTTAACTAACTTCCTCATTTTTGTGTAGTTCCCCTTTCTGAAATGAAATGCTATCATGGTGGGCTGCTTTGTTGTTTCTTACCTCTGCCCTTCACCCCCAAGGGATGTTAAATTTTATTATGTTATGGCCACTATTACCAAGAGGTTCTGCTATATTTACCTCTTCGACCAGATCCTGTGTTCTACTTAAGACTATCAAGAATTGCCTCTCCTCTTGTGGGTTCCAGGACTAGCTGATCCAAGAAACATTCAATTAAGGTGCCAAGAACCTTCCCGTCCTGACGTGACATGTACCCAGTCAATATGGGGATGGCTGAAATACCATTATTATTAGTGAGTTTTTTATTTTTATAGACTCTCTAATCTCCCTGTGCATTTCATAGTCACTATCACCGCCCTGGTCAGGTGGTCGGTAGAATAATTCTATGGGTATATTCTTATTATTCAAGCACTGAATTATTATCCATAGAGATTCTATGGCACAGTTTGGTTCATTTAAGATTTTTATTTCATTTGACTCTATGCTTTCGCTCACCAATAGTGCCACTCTCTCACCAGATTATCTCTTCTGTCCATCTAATATATTTGTTATCCTGGTATTTCTGTGTCCCATTGATTATCCTTATTTCACCAAGTTTCTGTGATGCTTGTTATATCAATAGCCTCATTTAATATGAGGCACTCAAATTAACCCATCTTAATATTTAGACTTCTAACATTTGTATATAAGCACTTAAATATTGCCACTTTCTAGTTGGCTGCCATTATGTGATATAATTGAAAAGAACTCTTTTTCATTTGATTGTTTCTCATCAAATCCTATCACATTTTATCCTCTGCCTTTCTCTCTTCCTTACCATTAATAGATCCTCCCCTAAGGGATGTCTTTGTCTGAATCACGTGCTCCTTGGCACCTCTCTGTTTTCCCCCAGAGCTTAGTTTAAAAACCGCTCTAAATTTGGCCCCCTGGACTTCTCTCCTATCCTTCACTAGGTGATTGGTACCTACATGTACCACGACCACTGGCTCCTCCTCAGTAATACACATAAGTCTAGCCACGTCTCAAGACATCTGCAACTTCGCACCCGGCAGGCAAGCCACAATGTGGTTCTTCCAGTCATCACAAACCCAGCTATCAATGTTTCTGACGATTGAGTACTTCGTTACTATTATCTGTCTTTTCCTAATAACTGGAGTTCCCTCCCCTCAAGAGGTATCTTCAGTGTGTGAGTTGCCATGATATCATCTGGCAAGTTTTTATATAAATAAATGATTCGGTAATTATCTGGAAAGGATAGATATTATCCTGCTCGCAGCATGCTTTAGTATATTATTTTCTCAGTGGAATCCCCAATTACATGCTCCGATTAAAAAAAAATCAAAAATAAGATTTAATATTATAATAGACAATATATTTCATACATATGCCTAAAAGGCTCTCGAATAGAATTTTTTCTGAAATATATTTTGAGTCTAAGGGATACCAGCCCCAATCTACAAGATTTTTGTACATGTGAAGAACCTGTAGGAATAGAACCATCACTATAATTTTAATATCTGATATGCACACTATCTGTGGACTATATCTTGTAGGCAGACAGATGGTCTAGATCTTTGCATTGTTAATTTCAATCATTTCTAATTAATTTAGCTAAAATCCTCTATCTATATTGTCTTGCAAGATTCTTTCTGAGCCACAGCATTATGCACATATTGTCCTAATAGCTCTCAGTTTTCAAACGGACCTATTTTACACTATTTTATAATGATATTGAAACCTTAGACTAAACATGGAAGGTGCTATTTTCCTAGAATAACACTCAGCTTGTGTTGATTTCAACCCAAATTTCTAATTCTTTACTAATGGAACAAATTCTCATTGTAAAGAGAGACTTTTCACTATGCAATGTAATCATCAGTGTTGCTCTACCTTCTCAAGAGTAAATGCACTTTTTATTTTTTTAATCGGACTAGCTAAGCTGAATAGTTATTGATTTATTTTGTGTTTTGTATTGAAACCTACAATCTTAGGGGCACCCTGCACTCTTATTAAACTGTTTTGCTGTTTGTCTTAACATTTTTCAGTATATAAGATTGTTACTATGTGTAACTAATTGTTTCCCTCACCTAATAGGTGAGTTTTTCTACAACTCTTCACTGTTTATCTTTCTTGTATCTGTACTTCCAATGGCTGCCTCCACAACACTTTATCTCAAGGCAATGAGCAGGGGAGAGGAGAGGGAAATTGTGATCAGAGACTAAATGTGTGTGACTCAGAAATACACTGTCTCAAGGGGCCTATACAGTAGCCGTTGCCACTGAACCTATTTTTCCTTTGCTGGTGAGAAAGCATTGCCTATTCAACAGCTTTACTTGTCAAGCCTCATACTCTTCTTGAGATATGTATTCAGCTATCAGCTGAACTACCAAGCAGTCTAATTGTTTGATGTAACCCTTCACAGTTTCTTTTTGAGTTGGATGTACATTGATGCTCCAGCAGAAAAGGAGGAAAAAAATATATTTACATTCATATTGCCAAACATTAGCATCTTTTGTCCAATCATTTGAATGCAGAAGGGTTAGGAGAAAACAGCTTAGAGAACAAGGGTTGACACATACAGTGTGAAATTTTAAGGTGCTTGAATGCAATGAGGGAGAAAGTGAGACTGAACCACATTTTAGCTCCTTAACTATGCTACAGTCCACATGAACTTTGTGACAGGTCTCTGTCTCTCAGCCACACTTGACTAGCTTTTGCTGACATTCAACTGTCAGACAGCAACCCTTTACCATGCCCCTAACATGCTCTACAGCTTCACCCAATTAACTCGCTTTCACTTGACATTGCAGCAAAAGGCTTCATAATAGGTGGTCAAGGTGCATGGTGTCTGCTTGCCCTCTAACTGCTCACACACAGCAAAATGCTTAACTATCTTCCTTTTTGCTCAGAACTGGTGTGACTGTGACTTAGTCATCCTATTTACAAAACTGGACAAGGAATGCTGAGATATGGTAGTGACGCATTAAGCTATCTTTTACAAAAGTCTAATTTCAAAGCAGAACCTTGGAGCCAGTTAACAGAAGCCTTTTGGTTAAAAATTACAGAGGTTCAGTAAAATGTTTCAATCACTTTATAATTAATAAAGATATATCACATTAGCATTGTGGATACAGGCTGAAAAAGAGGGGAAAAGTAATTATTTCTAACTAACATTTTATGATGTAGAGGAGAACGGACTAGGAACAAATTAAAGTGTCTTTATGATTCAGTTTTCTTAAATTATAAAAATCTTCAGACATTTGGAAAATTAACTTTCCTATATATTTCCTATATATATTTCCTATATATTGTATTTTTAAATAAAAATATTTCGTATCCATACATCTATACATCTAAGAAAACAAATGAATTGTAAATATTTTCATTTAAAAGATTTTAAATGTCCACTTGCCACCTGTTTTCAGTTTGAGAATGTATCTATGACTTATTCTTTTGCAAACAGAAGACTTCAGAAAAATCCAGGTTACTTCCCACTAACGTTTTTCACTAAATATATGGGCTAATCTGGCAATGTCCTGAGCACTTTCAACTCCTATTTGCAATTAGTAAGTGTGGTGGATGCTCAGCAGCTTTGATTGCCTCTATAGAGATACACATTTGAAATCATGGACCATACAGTGTGCAGGGCTGAAGCTCAAGGGGAGTGATGAAGCTGAGGGGAGAAAACCAAAGGGCAATATACTGATTGAGGTGGAAACTGAACACGACTTTCAACTTGAAATTTATGGCAAGGACACAGAACCAACTCATCTTCATGAAAGATGGTAAAGGTAAGGGTAAGCTGTAAGAGCTTGGAACTTGCATTATTTTGGTAGAACTAATTATTGCTAATATGGCTACTTTTCAAGAAAGAAAACAAACATTTCCCTAAAAGTTTCAGGTAGGGAAATGGTATTACTCAGAGTTACAAAGAGATTCTAAGGAGTCACAGGTGCCTTCAATGCAGGATATAGATGGAAACCTTTCTAAAAATGTTTTACCTTTGGATGAGCAAACAGAGCTTTTCCCTCCACTTGGTTCCGAAAATACACATTAGTGTTATTCTAAACCTTGAAATGGGCAGGGAAATACTAAATTGATAGAACCCATTGTTTTTAGAATCCAATGACAGTCAGCTGGTGTGGACTGGGCTGTGAGAAACCAAGAGACTCTGGGCCACAGCGCCTTCATAGTATTGGGCCATGCATCTATCTGCACATGCTTTTCAGAGCACGCACACACGAATGCTGGTACAGGAAGGACAACTGCATCATCTTTAACTTACTGATCTACAATTCAGTTCATCTGAGCTAACTTTAGCTCTCATTTTTAGTTTAGAACCACACTGTCTTGCTAAAGACCCTTTTGGGGACAGGAAGGACCAGCAACATTAAGCTGTACCCCTCCAAGTTTACCTTTGTTGTAGGTGGCATGTCTTCATGTCTTAGAAAGAGGACTGTATGTTGTTATATTGCATTGATGACATGTTGGATTAACGAGGAAGCTGTGCTTTGTGGGATTCCAGAAGGTTCAGGATATTCTTCATATAACCATTCAAACGTTTCATGCATCTCCAAGCTAAACATTTTGAGGTTCACCCATCTCCTGTAATGCTTAAGGACGTTCTTATTTATTGTATCTGAGTTTGAGTCCAATGAAAAGCTGGGAGGGGGGGCTTTATAAAAGCAAAGTTCAGGTAACATACTAAACGTATTTTTAAAGACAGGAAACATCTAAATGAAATAATCTGAGGGATGACTGTGGAAACAGTTTAACAGCAAAAGATTTCATTCAAGAGTGCAGAGATGGTTTAGAGTAAGAAAGAAAACTGCATTATTAGCAGACTACAGTATACTTGAGAATGCTGTCAAACATAAAAGCGGGTTGCATTAAACAGTTGGGCCTAATCCTGATCTCACTTGCACTGGTTCTGGAACAGTGTAATGGCACTGATTTTAATGCAGTTATTCCTGATGTACCCTGCTGTGAGATTAGAATCAGCCACTTGTGAGTTCTTTAAATCAGAAACTAGCCAGAGAAGAGAAAACGTAGTTACTTACCAGTAACTGTTGTTCTTCGAGATGTGTTGCTCAGATCCATTCCACTTAGGTGTGTGCGCGCCCTCGTGCACAGCCCTCCGGAGAACTTTTCCTAGCAGCCCCTGCAGGGGCCGGTCTCAGCGCCCCCTGGAGTCCCGCCCTTATGTGGCGGTACATATAGCGGGACCGGCCCCTCCCCTCCTCAGTCCCTTCTTTCTGCCGACTCCGACAGCGGGGACGGAGGGTGGGTGTGGAATGGATCTGAGCAACACATCTCGAAGAACAACAGTTACTGGTAAGTAACTACGTTTTCTCCTTCGAGTGGTTGCTCAGATGCATTCCACTTAGGTGATTCCCGAGCCATACCTTGGAGGTGGGTAGGAGTCAGCGACGAGCTGCCCTCAGCACGGCCCTGCCGACTCGCGCGTCGTCCCTTGACTGCTGGACGACAGCGTAGTGCGCAGCAAAGGTGTGCACCGAAGACCAGGTGGCAGCCCTGCAGATGTCATCCAGGGGGACCCTTTCCAGGAAGGCCGCCGACGCGGCCTGGGCCCTCGTCGAGTGGGCCGTCACCACTCCTGGGAGCTGGACGCCTGCACGCTCGTAGCAGAGCCGGATGCAGGCGGTGATCCACCTGGCGATGCACTGGGAGGTGACCGGGGAGCCTCTCATCCTCTCTGCCACCGCGACGAAGAGCTGCGTGGTCTTTCGGAGCGGCCTCGTCCTGTCCAGGTAGAACGCCAACGCCCTCCTCACATCGAGGGTGTGCAGTCTCCTCTCGTCCTCGGACCCGTGCGGTTTAGGAAAAAACACGGGGAGGAAAATATCTTGGTTACAATGGAACCGGGAGACTACCTTAGGCAGGAACGCCGGGTGAGGCCTAAGCTGAACCTTGTCCTTATAGAACACGGTATAGGGGGGCTCCGAGGTTAAGGCCCTTAGCTCAGAGACCCTCCTGGCCGAGGTAATGGCCACGAGAAAAGCCACCTTCCAGGAAAGGATCATCATTGGACAGGTGGCTAAGGGCTCAAAGGGGGGACCCGTTAGCCTATCTAAGACCAGGTTCAAATCCCAGGGAGGCACCGGGTCACGGACCTGCGGGTAAAGCCTCTCTACACCCCTGAGGAACCTCACCGACATGGGGTGGGAGAACAGGGAACGTCCCCCCACCGGCTGGTGGAACGCCGATATGGCCGCCAGGTGTACTCTGAGGGAGGCCAACGCTAACCCCTGTAGCCTAAGCTGCAGCAGGTAGTCCAGGACCGCCTGCACGGGGGACGTACCGGGGTTTTCGCCCCGCGACTCCGACCAGCAGGTGAACCTCCTCCACTTGGCCCTGTAGGCGAGCTGCGTGGAGGGCCTCCTGCTTCCCAACAGCACGCGTTGGACCTGCTCCGAGCAGGTTCTCTCCTCCTCCGTCAGCCAGAGAGCCTCCAGGCCATCAGGTGCAGGGAGTCCAGGTTGGGATGCAGTAGCCGGCCGTGGTCCTGGGAGAGCAGGTCCGGTCTCCTCGGGAGCTCGATCGGGGGAGCGACAGACAGGTCCAGGAGCAGGCAAAACCAGTACTGCCTCGGCCACGCCGGGGCGATCAGAATCACATCCGCTCTGTCCCTCTTGATTTTCAAGAGGACCCTGGGCAAGAGCGGGAAGGGGGGAAACGCATACAGGAGGGCCCCCGTCCATTCGAGGAGGAATGCGTCCGAAAGAGAGCCCGGCTCGCGACCCCTGAGCGAGCAGAACCTCGGGCACTTCGCGTTCTGCGCTGACGCGAAGAGGTCCAGATGGGGAACACCCCACACGCGGAAAATCCTGTCCACCACCTCTGGGTGGAGAGACCATTCGTATTGTGGTAGGAATGACCTGCTGAGGCGGTCCGCCTCGTCGTTCCTGACCCCAGGCAGGTGAGAGGCGGTTAAACAGAAATTGCATCTCACCGCCAAGTCCCAGAGCCGGAGCGCCTCCTGACACAACACCGAGGAGCGCGCCCCCCCTTGCTTGTTGATGTAATACATTGCAGTGGTATTGTCTGTTAACACCTGCACCATTCTCCCCAATAAAGAGTGGCGAAACACCTCGCATGCCAGTCTGACCGCCCTCAATTCTTTCACATTGATATGGAGGGCCAATTCCCCCCGGGACCAGCGACCCTGCGTGGTCAGACCACCGGTGATATGGGCTCCCCACCCCCGGTCCGATGCGTCCGTGATCAGGGTGACCGAGGGGGTGGAGGCCCTGAAGGGAATCCCTTCCAACACAGTCCTGGGGTCCAGCCAAGTCAGTGACCCCAACACCCAAGGGGGCACCGTTACCACCTTGCTCAAAGCATGCCTGCTGGGCATGTAAACCCTGGACAGCCAACCTTGGAGGGGCCTGAGCCTGAGGCGGGCCAACCTCACCACATAGGTGCACAAGGCCATGTGGCCTAACAGCTGCAGGCAGTGCCTGGCTGTAGTCGTGGGGCACCTCTGAAGCTGCGATATTATCGCTGTCATGGCTTCGAACCTCGAACGTGGGAGGGAGGCTTTCGCCTGCACCGAGTCCAGGTGGGCCCCTATGAAGTCTATGCGTTGCACCGGACGCAGCGTCGACTTCTGCTCGTTTATGAGCAGCCCCAGAGCATGGCAGGTGGACTGGACGAGAGAGACCGCCTCGCACACCTGCGACCTGGTCTTGCCCCTGATTAACCAGTCGTCCAGGTAGGGGAATATCTGGACCCCCCTGCGCCGCAGGAAGGCCGCCACCACCGCCATACACTTGGTGAACACTCTGGGGGAGGAAGACAGGCCAAAGGGCAAGGCCGTGAACTGGTAGTGGCCAGCAGCTACCACAAACCTTAAGTACCGCCTGTGGGCGGGAAGGATGGAGACGTGAAAGTACGCATCCTTCAGGTCGAGGGCGGCAAACCAGTCCCCTGGGTTTAGAACGGGAATGATGGACGCTAGGGATACCATGCGGAACTTCAGCTTTCTTACGAACCTGTTGAGCCTGCGCAGGTTGGCCTTGGGAACGAGGAAGTACCTCGAATAGAATCCCCTCCCCACCTCGAGTGGTGGAACCACTTCTATTGCTCCTTTGACTAGGAGGGATTGAACCTCCTGAAGGAGTAATTGCTCGTGAGATGGGTCCCTGAAGAGGGACGGGGGGGGTGGGGAGTGGGGAGGGGAGGCCAGGAGCTGAAGGGCATATCCCCAGCGCACGATGCTGAGGACCCACTGGTCCGATGTTACCTCCCGCCACAGGCCGAGATACGGCTTGAGCCTGTCCAGGAAAGGCGGGGAACCCAGGGAACATGAGACGGTGCCACCCTCGGAGACACCGTCAAAATTGTCTCTTCCCCTTAGGCCCCTGAGAGGGTCCTTTAAAGGAAGAGGAGGACGGCGGCGGGCGATCGCGCCGTCCAGAGCCCTTGGTCCTATCCCTGCCCCTTGCGGTGGGGAAGGGCCTAGGCTGCGGCCTAGACTGCTGCCGCTGACGTTGCGGCGGTTGCTGCGGCTGCTGGTGACTCTGCAGTCTAGCCGCCTGGGGCGTGTACAGGCCCAAGGAGCGCAGCGTTGCCCTCGAGTCCTTGAGAGCGTGCAGCTTCTCGTCCGTCCTCTCCGAAAAGAGGGCGGCTCCATCGAAAGGTAGGTCCTGGATGGACTGCTGCACCTCCAACGACAAGTCTGTGGACTGCAGCCACGCTGCCCGCCTCATTGCAACGGCGGAGGCCATAGCCCTGCTGGCTGTGTCTGCGGCGTCCGACGCAGACTGCAGGGCCGCACTTGCCACAGACAACCCTTCCTCCAGCACCAAACCAAAGTCCACTGCCTGGTCTGGAGGGAGAGACTCCGAAAACCTCCTTAAGGAGTCCCACAGGTTCAAATTGTACCTGCCGAGGAGGGCCTGATGATTGGCCACCCTCAGCTGAAGCGCCCCAGTAGAATAGACCTTTCTACCGTAAAGGTCCAGCCTCCTGCCTTCCTTATTTTTAGGGGAGGCAGTCTGAGCACCCTGCCTGTCTTTTTGGTTGGCGGCATCCACCACCAAAGTACCCGCGGCAGGGTGCGCATACAAGTACTCGTGCCCCTCGGCTGGCACGTAATACTTCTTCTCGGCGCCCTTAGAGGTCGGGGCAACCGAGGCAGGGGTCTGCCAGACTGACTTAGCCAGGCGCAGGACCCTCTCATGTACGGGAAGGGCCACCCTCGTTGGTCCCTGGGCCCCCACACGGCCGAAGAGGGGGTCCACCTCTTCCTCTAACACCTTGACCTCAAGGCCAAGGTTCAAAGCCACCCGCTTTAGAAGCTCCTGGTGGGCTTTAAAATCAATGAGCGGGGCTCCTTGGTCTCTTACCGCCGCCTCATCCGGCGATGAGGAGTAAGATGGGCGGCGGGGCCCAGTGGAGGGGCCCTCCCCAGGGTCCTCCTCCACCTCCTCTTCCCCAGAGGAGCGGTCACCCTCCTGCACCGAAGGTGCTTGCTGAGTTTGGGTGACAGAGGCAGGGGCCGACATAGTTCCCTGCCCCATCTGAGCCGCCCACTGGGCCCATAACGGCCACTGCCAGGGTCCCTGTGGCCAGCTCAAAGGCGGCACCGGTGCCGAGGGCAAAACCGGTGCCGCAACAGTCGGTGCCGGTGCCGGTAACAGTACTGGGTCCGGTGCCGGCTGCGGTGCCGGCTGCGGTGCCGGCTGCGGTGCCGACGACCATATACGTTCCTGACGTCGGGTCCGGGACCCCGAGTCAGGAGAACGCAGGCGGTGATGACGCCGGGAAGGAGCGCTCCGAGACCCGCCACGCGACGATCTCGAGGAGCGACTCCGACTTCGGTGCCGACGAGGCGACGCCGAAGAAGAAGGCGACCGGTACCGGGAAGTCTTTCGCCGCTTTGATGCTGGGGAGCGGTGCCGAGAACGCCGTCTCGGTGCCGAGTCAGAACTCGACGACGAGGAGAGGTGCCGCGACGAAGAGCGACGTCCGGAGCGGTGCCGGGACCTGGAACGGTGCCGGGAGCGGTGCCGGGACCTGGAGCGGTGCCGGGAACGGTGCCGCGACGCGTCGTCCGAGGACGAAGATGGAGAGGAGCTTCCGAGCTCGACTCTCCTGCGTCGGGTGGTGGGCGGCCTGTCCACCGGTGCCGGGGCCGCCCACCCTTCGGGGCCCCCCATCGCGGGTTTGCCCCGGGAAACGGGCCCTGGCTCTCTCCGGTGAGAGAGTGCCGGAGGCGTAGGCAGCTCCAACAAAGCCTGAGCCGCCTCGATAGCCTCCGGCGTCGAAGGGTCCCGTATAGGGGGTCCCCCACTACCAGGAGTCGGGGGAGCCTCCCTAGTAAGTGTTGGTGCCGGGGCCGGTGCCGGAGCAGGGGCCGGTGCCGGAGCAGATGCCGGCGGCACGTCCATGAGGAGGAGCACCTCCGAACTCGACCCCGGCCGCTCCTGCGGTGCGGGGGAGCGCTGCAAGCGTGGATGGCGCTTCTTCCTCTTCGGCACCGAGACCCCCGGTGCCGGAGGCGCACTCCGCACCGAAGACACACTCGGTGCCGGAGTAGTCCGCGATGGCTCGGACGCCGGGCTTAAAGCGGACTCCATCAGAAAAGCCCTAAGCCTCACTTCACGCTCCCTCTGAGTCCGAGGCTTAAAGGACTTACAGATACTGCACCGATCTCTACGGTGCAGTTCCCCCAAACACCGCAAACAACGGTCATGGGGGTCGCTAGCTGGGAAGGCCTTGCCGCAGCTAGCACATGGCTTGAAGCCCGGCGAACCCGGCATAGCCGGGACGCCTTGAGCCCGAAGGCTCCCTAACTAACTAAAAACCCTCACTAACTAAAAACTAACTTAGTTCAGGGTGAACTGATAAACTATCTACTCACTTTAAGGAGAAACACAAACTGTTGAAGAGCAGGGGTAGTTCTCAACTGGCCGTCACGGGCGGAAAGAAGGAACTGAGGAGGGGAGGGGCCGGTCCCGCTATATGTACCGCCACATAAGGGCGGGACTCTAGGGGGCGCTGAGACCGGCCCCTGCAGGGGCTGCTAGGAAAAGTTCTCCGGAGGGCTGTGCACGAGGGCGCGCACACACCTAAGTGGAATGCATCTGAGCAACCACTCGAAGGAGAACTGGCCTTTTTTGAGGCATTGCTCAGAAAATATCGGTTGATATCTGAATAGTTTAACATAAAAAGTCATATGTTTCAGGCTCAGTTTCATCTGATGTCTAACATGTAGGTCTTTTGTAAATGCAAGACCCAAATTATACTAACTGGGCACAGAATCAAGCTTATCAGTTATAAACAGTTTGAGTGTGGGTGAACAAGGGTTACTGTCTCTATTGTTTTTGGCTCAGGCTATATATACAATTATACTTCAGACTGTGATTAAATAAAAGTTAATAATTAGTTCAACAGAACCTTGTATACTTATTAGATTCAAGAGCACAATCAACTTCTAAGAAATGCTGTTAGTTCAGGTACTGGAATATCACTTTATATGAGGCTAAACATGCAGTCTGAATGCTACTAAGCAAATGGAACTAATATTTTTTTGCATAGCAATCACATCTTATGTGAATCAACATTTTAAACAAATTGTTAATGGAATTTCATCCTTTGGTATATAAGCCAAATGTATGTTCTGGAAGCTCAGTGGAGTTTTTAAAAAGCAAATAACATTACAAACTGAAGTCAGGAATACAAAATTTTACCAGAAGAAATTTTTATAAGGAACATGTAAGGAGATTTTGAGAATATTTTTAGAAGCCTTGAGAACTTTGATATAATACATAAAATTACACTTACCTCAGCATTATAATCTTTATATTTTTCCTATAGGCTTTCCTACATTCCTATATATTTTTTGCTTTGTTTACCATACAAACAATGGCATATTTTATATACTTTGTCAGCTTTTTACAAAGAGACAATTCTGTAATTTGGTGTCCTTTTTGTTCCAAAATGGCATTTCAATCTCATGTTATTAATTAGAACTCCAAGTTAGATCCACTACTTTAACAAACAACCTTGCGTTCTGATATTTAAACATTATTTATTGAGTGAATTGAATGTTTCTTCTGAATTGACAGCACTGGAAAATGAACAACAACACTTGAGGTGTCTCCACATCTCCCAGCCAATATACTTAAACCCTGATTGTCACATTTTGCATATAGAAGACAGTAAACTTCAAATATAAAGTTCAGGTCCCTTTGGCTCACAGGGATTAGTAATTAAATATAAAACAATTCCATTGGCAATAATTACTGTGACAGATTTTTGAATTGCTCAAATAAATATGCCATTGGTACTGGTAGGTATAGCATCAGGAAGCTTGGCAAAGACTTGGCAAATTACAATATATGCTCAAATTCACTTTCTTTTGGCTGCTTTGTTTCCAAGTGAGAAAGCTTGGAAACCAGACATAGTTTGAAAGCCTACCAGTGACCCTGTCCAATAGTGTACATCAGCCAGGTCACCTATTCAATTGGGAAGACAAACAAGGTCCTAGAAACAACTGTTCCAAAGGCTGGAGAATCAGTGAGAGTTCCAAAACTTTTCTATGATGCTGCCTCTAGCCACTCAGGGTCTGCTCCCTTAACCAATCTGACTGTATCTATAATAGCCACAACAGTGTGTGGCATGGATGGATGAGAACATGTGTTTTGAACTAGAATGTTTTGTATGTTATCTGTGTGTTCTTATTATGGACCTGAACTTCACAGTTCTATATTGGCTCTCAGACTCAAAAGAGTTGGACCCCAAAAGCCATACTTGGAATTAAAAGCTTCAAGCGAACTTATCCAACAAAGTATACCAATTGTATCAATTGTGCCATTTGAAAAAGATAAAATGGGATCTTGGCAATAACTGCAACCATGATAATGTCACTTGGTATGTATTCAAAGTCCTAGGAGAAGTAAGTATTACAGAGCAGTTCTCCAGCTGGTATCCATACTAAAACTCATTACTAAAAATTGTGTGTCAATAGTTATTGCATGCTGGAAGGTAACCACTTTCTCTGGAACACAAATGCTGCAGATTTTGTGTTTTAAAAAAGCCAGAACTCCTGAACAACCCAATTAACAACAAACACCTGTATAACGAAGGAAAGAAAGATATTGGCAAGGAAGCAGATTTTACTTTCAAGGGATAGTGCGCTGTAGTAAATATTTTTTAAATTAGGAAAATTACCATTACATCTTTTCCTCTGCCAGAATGAAGCTATTTAGTCTATTGGAATACATAGTTCATTTTTAAAAAACCTGTTTATATACCCACTTTACATATCTGAATTGCTCCAGGGAGCCCTCCTGATATATGGAGCAAATAAGACTTTACCAGACCAACTGGAAGAGCTGTACCATCACTAAGCAATGTGGATTTCACAGCCTTCTATGAAAGAGTTCTAAATTTAATTAAAATATCAAAAAAAGTAAATACCATAAACGTAAGTTTAGTTAACATAAAGAGGTGTGACTTAAATGTACATAATCCAATAAAAATAAATGTTAAGTTCTTATTTGCTAATGGTATGCCCTTAAATCATGTCTATGTTAAAAGGAACAAAATTATGAGTTAAAAACAGTGTTCAGTGTGAACTTCCTGTCTTTTATCTGTGTACATCACACCTTTTAACATACTTTAAAATGTAAAACTCAGTAAAAGGATATAAAAAAGAAATTTTAAATTATAAAATGCAAACAATCAGGCAGTTGAGGCATATTAACAGAGATCTTTCTGTATAAACATATTTCCCCATAGCAAAAATGTCAACATAAAGGCATATATTTTACAAGGGTTCAACAGAGAAAGCAAAGCTGTTTTTTCTCTTCAAATTGCAGGGATATACCCATATCCAAAAAAAGAGAGCCAAAAAGCATTGCTGAGTTCCACATGCAACTGAAGTAAGAGGAACTTCTAGAAGTGCAGCTCTTTCTTTTGCTCCCACTCTTTTCCTCTCCTGGGTTCAGGGGAGTGCTGGTACCCCAAATCGCTCCTCCTTGACTAGTGAGGTGAGGACTCAGTAGGCAGTACAGGGAAATCTGACCTGGGAGCAACAAGAGGTAATGTGATGTCTAGCTGGGGAGTTTCTTTGGTTCCCAGCCTTTTCCCACCAGCAGGTGGAGCAGCAGCAGAATCTGATAGGAGAAACAGGTATCCCAGCCAGGACTTCCCTGCCTACCTCCTCTAAAGAAAACTCCACCGCTCTACTAGCCCCACTCTTCTCTAGGAGTAGAGAGAAGGTAGATCAGATCACTGGCTCCCCCTCCAATCCAGAGGGAAACACAGATAAATAATATATAATACATGAGATTTTGCATAAAAATTTCTTTTGAAAAGACCTAAAATCTTCCAACGTACAGGAAATAGAATCAAGTGTTTCTAATACCCTGGTGAAAAAATGTGGATCCTTCTTTTTATCTGTTTCTATATCAGCACCTATCCTACTCAAGACTAAATAACAGCATTTATAAAATATAGGGGTGAGGAGCACCATCTCCACACATACATATTTGACTGACTGTCTAAGTAACTATTAGAGACATGAACACATTTTGGATTTCTTCATTTCTTCTGGAGTTTTCATTCTCTTGTCCTTTCTGCATCCTATCACCACAGTAGGACATAAAAGCAATACATCACAGCATCACAAAGCAACACTGAGAAAAAATTATGAAAGCCACCAAAAGCACCTTCATTTTGATCTGTTTTAACCACTGGATAAAGAAAGCACAAGCAAAACATCTTACTATAGATACCAATGCTAATGAAGGGATGATCAGTACTGAATTTTATCATTATAAAATACTAACACATTTTTATTCGTAGCCAGAAATACCCAGAAATAAAAACCAAAACAAACGTAGTAACAAGAAAATCATGATTCGCAACAGTATATTTTACATGATTTTACGTATACATGTCAAAGGAACAACAGGAAGAATGACAGATTCAAGTGCCATCTAAATCTCCAAGCCAGAGTAATTCAGGTTCAGATATTCTTTAATCCCCTCCAAAAACTTCTTGGTTGATTCACAGCCCCAGAAGAAACACACTTTCCCTTTATGTTTAACCCACAATTTAGTAGGGAATAATAGATGCTTCTAGCCTTCTATCTTGAAACAACTTCTTCAAAAGGAAGGAGGAAGCACCCCCTGGCCTGAATAAAAGTCCCTGAGTCTGGAAAGAAGTGAATTTGGCTTCCTTTGTATAGAATATTCCTTTTCTTCTGTAAAGCCAGTAAAATTATCTCTCTGTTCTTTTGTAAAAAAATTTTTTTTTTACTTTGGGGTTAAGTGTCCTGGTCTATAATATCCAGTTCTCAAAATAACAGCCTGTCAAACACTGACAGTTCTTTTATTCCTACTGCAGTGTTGGCAGTTTTGTTAGTTATATACAGAAGTTCCTTCTATTTTGACGTGATGGGCATTGTAGCTTTAAGAGGAATAGGATGAGAGGAAAGACGGTATATTGAGGGCAGAAAGTAAATGTATGCTGCTGTGCTGTGGTTGGTGAATAAAACTAAGCGTATGTTATTCAGGAACTGTATTTTGTACAGTTACCACAAATATGTTCGATGAGGAGGGCAACATAAAACTACTTCCTTATAACATGAAGGTGCTCTCAGCATAAAGTGAGCCCTTCCTTAATGCTAAACTTCAGTAATGCCAAGTGCCATTTTTCAAAGAAAGGGGTTAGCTTACTCTTTATCTTTTCCCTCTGGTAGCTGAACAACATGTAGCGCAGGCATTTACTTACTTTTCCTCTAGTAATGCACTGTGGATACGTTTTTCCCAAAAGGGACAAAACTGAATCTACACTTTGGATGTGTCCCTTCATCCAAATCAATCGTCTCTCCAAACTGCAGTTCCAATGAATTACTCTTGGATATACCACTGTTGTATTATCTTGAGCATTTAAGATAGAAGGAAGAGACACATTTTGAGGCCCCAATGCCTGTCTGACCTTTGATTTTGGGAGTCAGATTTCTCAATTTAAAGTTGAGTACCTTTGTTCTTGAACTCTCAGTTCAAATACCTCCATAGAAACACTTCTCTCTAATACTGCCACTGCCAGAGAAATGCAAAATATTAACAAAACAGGGAAGAGACAGATTACCTTCCTGCAAACATAACCCTCCCTTTTTGCAGCTTAGCCAATAGCCTGAAAGATTTGTTTTGGGTTTAATATTGGAACAAACCTGTCGCCACTCAGGGAAGTCATGGTTTCCATTAAGCAGCACAGCATGGACATTTGGAATTTCATGACAACAGTGAATTTAGACCCTACTGTTCCAAAAGCACAGGTCTACCTTGACCTAACATACTAGCCAGTTCATTTCAATATGGAGATTTTTAAAATCAGATAAAACAAGGAACATTTTAATTACTTAAGAAAAAAATGGAAGTGCTTCAAAACAAACTAATGGAATGCATTGCCAATGGAAATGCACTGTTTAGATGCAATGAATGCAGCATGTTCATTTACAATTTTCATATCATTAACTGCAACCGTATTGAAAAACTGAAACATTAGAAACCATCTAATTATCCAAACATTTACTTCTCTACAGATGTAAATACATGGGCCTAATAACCTTTCCCACTGTGAAAGCGGTTACTTAAATTATATTAAAATATTAAAAACTATTTAATGACCTTTTCTCCCCTAAAGTAAATTGAGTGTGTGCCTTAACCTGCTTCAGGCAAAGGAAGTTTCAAACATATTGGTTTTGAAGCTAGCCATTATTTCCCATGTTGCAAAAATGGCAATTTTATTTCCCGACAGCAAATGAAACTGTCAGGAAAATTTAGATGCAATAAAATTGGGTGGTTAAACCAACATGCTGGATTTGGAATAAAACTGAATTAAAGGAATTAAAATTAAGCATTATGTCAGTCAAACTTTATAAAAACTATTTTAAACAGTTTTTCTGCAAAAGTTTGAGCTTTGGACTTGGTGAAGCTCATTCATTACCTATCCACTTTATGTCTATCAATAGTGTCACATTTGAAATTTGCACAATGAAAAATATTTTGCATAAAATGTGTTGCTTCTGGCAACCTTTCTGCCTAAATAAAAAGTTGTCAGGCAGTGTGTGACTTTAGTGGTACAGAGTTTTAAAATGGTGGCTTCAGTCCAAGGCTAGCTAATAACGGGTGACATGAACTGGAATCTTGAGGCCTAAATCAACATTGTTTTCACAGCTGTAATTAAGCCACCTAATCAGAAGCACATTTTGACGGGACAGTTTCTGGAAGCCAGACATTACAATTTCTTATGCCTGGAGCGCAGTGGCTCATAAGAGGTCCTCATTTAATTTCAGGTTAAAAAAAAAAAGCAGTAAAATGAAAAGACTATAAAAAAAAGGCAGTGTACGACTGTTGAAATGAAGCAGGCCTATGTGTTCATGCCTTGACCAACCTTGTATCCCACCCTCCTTCGGCTCTCTGGCGAGTCCCCATCTCTCCAGTGGCAGCTGCACACAGTGAGATTAAGGGCCTCTGCCAAAGTCAACAGATGAGCTGGTCTGAACTGGCTCTCTGTGTGTTCTGATTGTAAATTGTGCTGGTGATGATTAGAGAACTCTAACACAGGATGTCGACTCTTAAAACTGTCCAGAGAAAATCATTTTTTTTTAAGTTCACGAAATTTTTTTAAAACTTTTTTGTGGCTTGGTTCACAGTGTTGTGTCTATAACTTTCAGATGATTCAAACAAGAATTCACACAAATCAAGTAACCTTATTATTATATTGTTTAAAGCCATCCTTGCTCACACCAGGACCCTTCATCCTAGGGTGTTTATATAACAGCACTGCTGCTGAGTGCAGTTCTTCAACTAGCACACGTCTCCTGCTTCTCCCACCTACCAATGGGAACAAGTCCTAAAACTCTGAGAACCCAGAGACTTGTTATTGTATGCCTATCACTTAACTATGTTGTTGAATTTAAAATGGCTAAACTGTCGTCTTGCTCATTGTTTGTAGCTCTGCTGCATTTGGTAACTTTAACATAAACTTTCAACCCCAGAGGCCACTGTAAAACTATCAATATCAAGGCAATAGTCACTGGGGTCTGATTATATTTAGTTCTGCATTTTAATTACATATGGATTCTATTAACTGAATCTTTTGCCTTATAGGCAACATTATAATCAAATTACTATAATTTTCAAATATGTTACAATAGTTTGACAAGTTAAAAGTTCACATACCTAGCATATTGAATATCAAAAAAACTTTCCACAGAAAAGGAAGTGTTCTTTACAAAAAGGCAAATATATATTGTTGGAGTACTCAAACTGTTTTTTTGAACACCTTGCCTCAAGTCATGTTATGTGATTTATAATACTGGTTTCATATTATTATACTTGCTTTTAGCAGTATATAATAACCAAACAGTTTAAATTACATGATTTCTCTGAAATGCTTCCAATTCCACGCACAGGGCCAGTTAAACAGGCAGACCTGCAGGTCCTCAGTGGGTGGATGAGCCAATGGTGCAGGGAGGAGGGGTTTAGAATTATTAGGAACTGGGGAACCTTTTGGGAAAGGAGAGCCTATACATGAAGGATTGCTGATACGTAAAATTAAAAAGAGTCCCCTTCAATTATATCACATAATGGCAGACAGCTAGAAAGTGGCAATTTTTAAGCGCTTATATACAAATGCTAGAAGTCTAAATATTAAAATGGGTGAACGTGAGTGCCTTGTATTAAATAAAGATATTGATATAACAGGCATCTCAGAAGCCTGGTGGAATAAGAATAATCAATGAGACACAAAAATACCAAGGTACAAAATATATAGGAAGGACAAAATAGATCATGTTGGTGGGGGAGTAGCACTAGATGTGAAAGAAAGCTTAGGGTTAAATGAAATAAAAATCTTAAATGAACCAAACTGCGCCATAGGATTTCTATTGATAGTAATTCAGTGCTTGAATAGTAAGAATATAGCAGTAGGGATATATTACTGATCACCTGAACAGGATGGTGATAGATTATGAAATTCTCAGGGTGATTAGAGAGACTATAAAAATAAAAAACTCAGTAATGATGGGGATGTAGCGAGGGGGCATGGCCTCCCTCTGAGACAGACAGGGAAGGACTGCCATTCAACCTAAGGAGGGCAAAGTCAGAGAAGTCACGCCCACCACGCCAGAAGCAGAGGGGCGGAGGACAGACAGGAGCCGGAAGTATAAAGGGCGGGACCTACAGCTCAGATGGGACTCAGCTGCTGGAGGAGAAGGATGTCTCCAGTCTGCTGCTGCAGAGAGGAGCCCAGTTACCCTGAGGACTCACCTGACCTGACTGAGCCGATGGATGACCCAGCCAGCAACAGCTTGGTGGGACTATTGCTGGCAGTGTACCCCGGGGAAGCGGATGACAATCCTTGGCTGCAGGTACATGGGTACAGGGGTGGAGAAAGTAGCCTAGGCATAGCCGACTTAAGTCCGGCTGGACTTGTACTTGAGACTTTGTCAGTGACTTTCGGCTGGAGACCCACTGACAGACTACTCTGCCACTGGTAGGGCCCTGGGCTGGGATGTAGTGGAGTCAGGTGGGCCTATGTCCCCCTTCTCACTCCTGGGGTGGTTGCCACATCTCGACCTGTGAAGCCTCTGAGGCCCATAAACTATTTGCCCTGCCTGGGACTACAGAATTCTTGTTTGCACTTCTTGGGGCTAGAGACTGCTTATTCACCCTGCCCTGTCTGAGGGCCTGGGCTGTAGACTGCTTGCTTGCCCTGACTGGGGTTATAGACTGCCTGCTTTGCCTGCCCCACCTTGCTTGAGGGCTTGAGCTACAGACGCTGAAGAGCTAATCCCCTATATCAAGTTTGCCCCCACAGGTGTGTAGCGAGAGGGCATGGCCTCCCTCGGACACTACCCAGGGAGGGACAGGCCACATCCTCTACAGGGAGATTTCAACTATCCCCATATTGATTGGATACATGTCACCTCAAGACAGGATGCAGAGATAAAGTTTCATGATATTTTAATTGACTGCTTCTTGGATCAGCTGGTCCTGGAATCTGCAAGAGGAGAGGCAATTCTTGGTATAGTCCTAAGTGGAGCACAGGAGCTGATCCAAGAGGTAAATAGAGTTGAATTGCTTGGTACTAGTGCCCATAACATCATAAAATTTAACATCTCTGTGGGGAGTCAAGGGGAGAAACATCAAAGCAGCCCACCACGATAGCATTTAATTTCAGGAAGGGGAACTACACAAAAATGAGGAAGTTAATTAAACAGAAATTAAAAAGTGCAGTTCCAAAAATCAAATACCTGCAAGTTGCATGGAAATTTTTTAAAGAAACCACAATAGAGGCTCAATTTAAATGCATGCCCCAATAAAAAACAAAGTAAACAACAAAGTAAAGGAAGTAGTTGAAGGCAAAAAGGCATCCATTAAAAAGTGGACATTAAATGCTAGTGAGGAAAATAGAAAGGAACATAAACTCTGGCAAGTGAAGTGTAAAAAATATAATTAGGAAGGACAAAAATGAATTTGAAGAAAAGCTTACCAAACACTCAAAAAGTAACAGCAAAAAATTTATTTAAGTACATCAGAAGCAGGAAGGCTGCTAAACAGCCATTGGGGCCACTGGATGATTGAGATGCTAAAGGAGCACTCAAGGAAGATGAGGCTATTGCGGTGAAATTAAATAAATTCTTTGCATCGGTCTTTACAGCTGAGGATGTGAGGGAGAGCCCCACACCTGAGCCATTCTTTTAGGTGGCAAAGCTGAGAAACTGTCCCAGTCTGAGGTGTCATTAGAGGAGGTTTTGGAACAAATTGATAAATTAAACAGTAATAAGACACCAGGACCAGAAGGTATTCACCCAAGAGTTCTGAAGGAACTCAAATGTGAAATTGCAGAACTACTAACTGTGGTATGTAACCTATCATTTAAATCAGCTTCTGCACCAGATGACTGGAAGATAGCTAACTTGATGCCAATTTTTAAAAAAGGCTCCAGAGGCAATCCCAGCAATTGCAGGCCAGTAAATCTAACTTCTGTACCAGGCAAATTGGTTGAAAGTATACTAAAAAAGAGAATTATCAGACACATGGATGAATACGATTTGTTTGGGAACAGTCAACAAGTTTTCATAAAGGGAAATCATGCCTCGCCAATCTACTACAATTTTTTGAGGGGGTCAACAAGATGTGGACAAGGGTGATGCAGTAGGTAGAGTATACTTAAATTTTCAGAAAGCTGTTCACAAGGTCCCTCACATAAGGCTTTTAAGCAAAGTAAATACTCATGGAAGAAGAGGAAAGATCCTCTCCTGGATCAGTAACTGGTTAAAAGATAGGAAACAAAGGATACAGGAAGAAATGGTCAGTTTTCAGAATAGAGAGAGGTAAATAGTGGTGTCCCCAGGGGTTTGTAGTGGGACCAATACTGTTCAACATATTCATAAATGATCTGGAAAAAGAGGTAAACAGTGAGGTGGCAAAATTTGCAAATGATATAAAGCTAATCAAGATAATTAAGTCCAAAGCAGACTGTGAAGAGTTACAAAGGAATCTCACAAAACTGGGTGACCTGGCAACAAAATGACAGATGAAATCCAGTGCTGTCAAATGCAAAATAATGCACACTGGAAAACATAATCCCAACTATACGTATAAAATGCTGGGGTCTAAATTACCTGTTATCACTTAAGAAAGAGATCTTGGAGTCATTGTGGATAGTTCTCTGAAAACATGCACTCAATGTGCAGCGGCAGTCAAAAAAGCTAATAGAATGTTGGGAATCATTAGGAAAGGGATAGATAATAAGATAGAAATTATCGTATTGCCTCTTTATAAATCCATGGTCTTGAATCTTGAATACTGTGTGCAGATCTGGTCATCCCGTCTCAAAAAAGAGACATTGGAATTGGAAAAGGTACAGAGAAGGGTAACTAAAATGATTAGGGGTGTGGAAAAGCTTCCATATGAGGAGAGATTAATAAAACAGACTTTTCAGCTTGGAAAAGAGATGAGAAAGGGGGAATATGATAGAGGTCTATAAAATCATGACTACACTGGAAAGTAAATAAGGAAGTGTTATTTACTCCTTCTCATAATACAAAAATTGGGGTCACCAAATGGAATTACCAGTCAGCAGGTTAAAAATGAATAAAAGGAAGTATTTCATCATACAACGCACAGGTCATCCTGTGGAACTTCTTGCGAGAGGATGTTCTGAATGCCAAGACTATAACAGAGTTTCAAAAAGAACTAGATAAGGTCATTGAGGATAGGTCCATTAATGGCTATTAGCCAGGATAGGCAGGGTTTGTTGTTTGCCAGAGGCTGGGAATGGCCAACTGGCTAACGACTAACGATTGAATCTGTTCCGTTCGATCCCTCTAAAGCACCTGGCATTGGCCAATGTCAGGCAACAGGATAGTGAGTTAGATCGACCATTGCTCTGACCCGGTATGGCTGTTCTTATGACTATTATATAAGCAGTGCCACATGACAAGATGTGCATTGTGACTAGGATTCCTGCATGCGTCGGGTGTGTTGTGAGGGACTAAGCTGATGGCCAATTGGTTATAATTACCAAGAAAATGCAAGTATTTCTTTAAATCTTCCGTTTTTGAAGGGTGCTATTGCTTTTTAGATATAATTTCTTTTCAAAGTGTTATTTAGTCATGTCCATACTGATATTTAGTCCTGCATACATACAGCATACCTGAATGGCAAAGGCTCTGGGGTTTTTTCGCCCTCCTCTGTAGCATGGAGCACAGCTCACTTGCTGGTGGATTTGCTGTACTTTAATGTCTTTAAACCAGGATTTGAAGACTTTAATAGTTCAATCATAGGTCAGGAGTCTATTACAGGAGTGGATGGGTGGGATTCTGTGGCCTGTGTTGTGAAAGAGGTCAGATTAGATGATCATATCATATCTTCTGACCTTAGAGTCTATGAGTCTGAGTGTGGACCCCTTATGGGCTCATCAGATTTTCTTTTTCTAATACTTTAAAAATATTCTTCTATACTCTACTATAACGAACAATATAATGGCAATTAATAGCAGGGAATTCAACTAGTTCAAGTTCCATAACTTAGTGTATTCTGTCTTGGACTAGTGCCAAAAAGGCACTGCAAGAATAAGAGACCAATGAGAATATTAAGGTTCAATGCATATCTGCAAACCATCATATTTAGAAACGAATGCCTCTCAACACCCAGCTGGCAACCTGGCTTACCCAATGCCAAAGCCTTTGAGGCTACTTAAATCAATTATGTATCAGACTAACGTGAAGTAGTGGAAAAGACATGGAGAGTTTTCAGATGCTCTATCCATGACCTGTCTGCTCCTAGTGACACCTGAGTCAAATTCTCTCTAATATGCCACTCAAGGCACATCCAAAGGCACAGGATACGGCAGTCATGCCTACACAGGAGGGACACATTTTTCCAGCACTTTTAAAAGAAATGGGCTGCCTTTCTTTCGTACATACAACATAAAAAGGGGGGACAATAATAAAAGTGATTACAACTGAGCAGTGTAAACCGAAGTCTACTGATGCATTGGGAGCTACAGGTCCCATAATCCTGATACACTGACCCAGGTGAGATGAGGGTGAAGAGGGGAGGACAGAGAGAGAAAAATACACACATTCTCTGCCCTTGAGCAGCTAGACTGGAGTGTAAAGAAAGTGGTGGTGCTGAGATTACATCATACATTTTCATTATACAAAATATTTTGATTTTTTTTTTCTTTTTTTTGAAAGAAGGTCTTTCACATAGGTGGTAGGCCTGGCTGTTGGGCCACCAAATGGAAAGACTGAGTGAATATTCTACTGAAATTTAGCTTATTTTTTTGAAGTAAGCATCTCTTGGTTTCAGAGTCTTAAAAATGGATAACTGTCAGACAAGACTGTTCTTCAAACTTGCATCTCCTGCTTGATCAAAAGCCCTCTACACTCCCGTATTCTCTGCCCTGCACAGTGCATCACTATGTTATGTTTCATAATACTGACCCATCACTGCAAAAACTTAACAGACAACATCACCCAAACAGTGCAAAAAATTCTGTATAGAAATACAGAACCACAATAATACCAAGCTAGAGGAACTCTAAGTGATTTGGGTTTCAAAATCAGTTTGTATAAGCATCCTAAAACAACAGCTCATTGTTTTCCAGGGCAAGATGAAACCCCACTCCCTCCTCCAGTCTTCACCTCATCGGTCTCTCTCCTCTCTTCCTCTGAAATTTTTCAGTTTCATAGAGTTCAAGTCCAGAAGGGGACCATTAGGTCACCTAGTGTGACCACCTGGATATCACAGGCCATTAAATTTCAGCTAGATTCTCACATATTAAGTTCAAAACAATTTAGACGACAAAAACATTCAGTTGTCAGGAAACTAAACTGTGTGCCACAGGCAGAGACCAGGAGGGAATCGATTAGGTGAGCTATACCCAGATGATCCCAGCAGATGAACAAAGCCCCATGCTACAGAGGAAGGCAAAAAACCCCAAGGTCCTTGCCACTCAGACTTGGGGAAAAATTCTTTCTCAACTCCAATCATCATGTGGGAAGAGACTCACCAGACAGGCATCTAAAAAAAGGATTCTCTGTACCTCCTCACAGCACTGGTCCATCTCATCCAGCATCCCATCTGCAAGTCTGGCCAATTTCCAATGCTTTAGAGGAAGACAAAACTCCTCCCCCTCCACTGAATGCATCTAGTCAACTGTGCATTGGGGAAATATCCTTCCTGACCCCTGTAGGTAACCAGCTGATGCATGAGGTTTGATTATAGTCATTATAGTAATGCAAAGCTGCAAGTGGTCTGTGCCTCTTGAGGGTTATGCAGGAAATCCCATTTCCCCCCAAAACCCATGAATAAAGGAGAAGAAAAGGAGGACCCACAGTCTCAAACTCCAACATCAGAAGGAACTATTATAGTCAGTTATATTTATATATTTATGTATTTATTTATATATATATAAATACTATTGTGTGTGTGTGTATATTTAAATACTATAGTATAGCCCTACTCCCCCTTTCTTAGGATGCAGAATTTCTCCCTGAAGCTGGATTAAAGCATATCTTTTAAAATGATATCTAATCTTCTTTTAAAGACTTCAAGCTATGGTGAGTCCACCTCCTCCCCCTAGTAAGCTGTTCTAATGTTTAACTGCCCTCACAGCAAGAACACTGTATTTTATTTCAGGGCTGGATTTGTCTAACTTCAACTTCCAGCCATGTGGATGTTGTTATACCTTTGTCGCTATTGGGTGTCTTTTCCATGTGTCAAGTCATCTCTCAACCTTCTCTCTGATATAATGAATAAGTTGAGCTCCTTAAGCGTCACCTTTTATCCCCATGACATTTCCATTTCCTTTGCACCCAGGAGGTCCTTATTTCTCCTTCATTTCTTTCCATTACTCTGTCTCTACCTTTTTATCTCCTTCCCTTCCCACTATTATTTGGACTCCAACAGGACAGAGGAGGAGCAAGAACAGCCACTGCCCTCGCTTAATGTTTCTGACCACAGCTAGGTAGATGCACAGATGTGCAGTACTAGATACCCATCTCATCCCCTGTACTGACTTGCCTTATGCTGAACCATGCAGCAGAACAGAACAAGCCACAAAGCATAGTGAGAACATTCAGGTTCAGAGAAACACTCAATCACTGGCACAGCACACCAGTGGCTCCCAGTGTCTGCCACCACTATTAAAATTTTTCAAATGTTCCACCCTTGCATCAGTGCAAAAAGCAGAAGGCTGGAAACTACAAAGCCTCTGGAGCACTGACATCATGAGTAAACATACCATCCTTTACAGGGAACTCAAATTTTGCTCTGAATTGCATTTTGTCACTTTCTAGAATGTGTTTGCAAGCACGGTGGAAAATGCAACATCACTACAGCAGCTCATCACAGTACGACACTCACAGGAGACTTCCATTTGACAGTATATGTACCATAGATTCACAGGCTTGCCACGGGCATCTATGGTGCCACATGTTGCCCAAAGCTGTGCGTGCACCTGTCCCAAAGCACCCAAAAAGTACTTGCTTATGACTGCACTACTATACTGTACAGCACTTAAAAGTTCTCAATTCAAAGCCTGCTACTACTGCTAACTGTAACTCAGAATGAAAGTGCAAGTACAATAGTAAGCTAATATGTTTGAAGGAGGAGTAAAATAGATCAAGGAAGCATAGCGCTGTACTGGTAAAGTAACTGACAAGAGTTCATTTAATGGGAAACTTTGAAGCAAAGTCCAACTCTACTATTCCTGCTAGATGCAGCTGAACAAGAGATAAGCAAGTAATGAGACTGTATATAAATACATTTTAAATTATTCCTTTTCCAGTTGTATGCCTCAGTTAGGCTCTTAATACATAGACCATTACAGAGCCACACATTATGTTATACAGTTATGGTTGATCAGGGTCTTTCATTATAAAGCACATATTTTCAGGTACATTAAACTTTCTTAAAGGGAGTGGGTGAGGTATAAGAACAGATAAAGCAGAAGACAAGGAAGAATTATGGAGAACTTTATAAATGAGATACAGAACTTTGAACTTCAACAAGGAGACTGTGGCATGGAGTCCTTGGAAGATCTTCATAGCAAGAATTACTGGGTGAAATCTTCTAGCCTATACTATGCAGGAGGATGGGCTAGAATGAGCATAGTGGTCTTTTCTGTTCTTAAAATTCTACAGATCTACTAAAACTTGAGAGCCAGATCCAAGATCAATGTAGCTTTGCTGACTTAAATGGAGCTACAATGATTTACACCAGCTAAGGGATTTTCAGCAGGTGAGACAACCTGGTTAGAGCACTGAAGAAAGGAACAGAGTCGTGACAGGTACATTTCAGGGGGAGGTATGGGGGAGGGGGAAATAGAAGAAGGAGAGGCCTACACCACGAAGACTGCAGTAGTCACTATACTATTACTATATCATTTCACAATGTTTTGGTACCAGGGATTGAGAGCAAGACAAAAAGTCGATAAACATAGAAGAAGATGCAGCCAAATTTGGTGAGAGCATAGATAAGATGGGAGATGGACAGAGAGGATTCAGGAATTAAATCAAGCTTGCAAGCACAGGAGACAAGAAGTACAGTGGAGGTAACGACGCCAGAAAAAAGTGTAAGAAGAGACAGTCTAGATGGAAAAATAATAAGCTCTGTTTTAGCCATACTGAGTCTGAGGTGGTTGCAAGAATGAAAAATACATTAGAGAAAGACAGAAATGCAGGACGGCACAAAGGGAGAATGGCCAGGGACTGAGAAATGTATTTGTGAGTCATCAACATAGATGTGAGAGATAAAAACCATGGGAGGAAATGAGATCATCCTGGGAGACAGTACAGAGGGAGAAAAAGAAAGGGGGAAAAAAGGATTGAGATACCTGGGGGACTGGTAGACAGCACCAGACTTTGCTTTTTGTCAGGCCTATGAACCATTCTGCCACTGATGTTCCCTGCTCCCACTGCCACCAAATATTTGGCTCCTCTCTCATTATTCCCTACAGAATGAATATTTAGCTGACTCTTATCTACTTTCATCACATCCCACCCTCCATGAATGTGAATGAACACAATCTCAGGATGTAACTAAAGAGGTAGGGTAATATGTGTCCCATTGCCAAATGGAAAAGTAGAAGGGCTGGAAGTGAAGTGGAGAATGGAGATGTTGGTTCAGAGACCAAGTTGAAAGATGAGAAGATAGAAAGGAAAAAGTGAGAACAGATGGATCTTGCCATATGGTGTCAGTTTTGTTTTTGCAGTAATCAGTAAAATCTTGGGCAGAGAGAAAGGAAGAGGGGGTCTGGGGAGCAGGTTCTAGAAGAGGTCTATCTGAGAAATAACATTGCTTAAGCATGTGAAAAAACAGTGTGGAGGAAAGGGGATCAATGGAAAATGTCTGTGAGAGAATGGAACGTGAGGGAAGAAGAGATATGCCAATAGGCGAAAGAGAGAGCCAGGGTGCGGTACGCAAAAGAAGAAAATGACCAAAAATAGTGTGACGTTATAACCAAAATAGTTTGGAACAGCTCAGGGGGTGGTCAAAAAAGAAGAAAGGAGACCAGAAATCTGATGTAGTTGTAAGTAAATACTAAGCAATATACAGATGGTGTTCTTCCCCACAACATTATTTTTAGCAATAAACTATGTTTTGGTGTTCCAGAGATCAGACAGACACATATGTACAAGCACATATGAAAGTTCTACACACTGAAAAATTGTGTAAACTAATTGAGATAGACCAGTTGCTCTGGGTAAATGCATTGGATAATCTCTCTTAATCCTCTTATATTAAGGTTTTGGGGAGGAAGTGTGGGGTTGTGTGATATCATTATTTTGCACATTCAATTCCACTATTGTGTGCTCCAAGGCTTTGTAAAGAAAGTGCTTTTGTGCCATAGAGTATGTGCGAAATATGAAATGCACGCCCAGTAAGTCTAGCCTAGGAATGGACCTATCCTTCCTTAACTTTAGGATGCCAGGGGAAGAGCCCATGTACTACATGTATCTATTTCAACAAGCAATCACACTCTATTTTTTTTAATCTAAAAGAAAATTCAATGCAAAAACGTCCAAAGCAATATGGATTATCTCAATGTTAAGGTTGAGAATTTGAAACACAGAACAGTCTGAAAGTTCAAATTTGTGATTGCTACAATTGTTAAAATTCAGGCTTACTGAAATCACTGCAGATATAAAGGGATAAACCTTACAAAATAAACAAATATAACAAAATACTAGATACACACAAGTGAGTTGAGTTAAGGTGTTCTGGGAAATATAACTTTTAATCTCCTGTCTTTAAATTCTATGTTTAAATTCTAAACCATAATGTTGCATTAATAGTTATACATACAATCTAAATAGAGTGCAAACTCCTGGGGATAGGGACTGCCTTTTTTGTGTGTGTTTGTGTAGTACCTCGCATAATAATAAGATCCTGATCTGTGATTGGCACCCATAAATGCTACTGCATTTACAACATAGTTTTGGCATTGATATTGTATATAGCTTTATATAATTTGCAATAAGGGTTAAGGTTAATAACAGGTATCATAGCTTTTTTATTGTGGCATATCAAACCATGGAATAGCACTTTAAAGACTATAGTAGCATAATCTTTGCTAAAAGCTTTCTATATCCAAAGAAAGCAAACCTCACTGCAGTAAATTTGGCAGGCTGCTGCCCACTCTTAGCTACACAAGTGATCATCTTGATTGAAACCCTCCACAGCAACAATAAAAAGACAAAGGAGCAACCCAATAAGACTGAAGCAGGCTCAGTAGTACACGTGTGAACCTAGTGGAACCCAAAAGATAAAGGAAAATTGGTTGGAGAAGAAGAGAAGCAATTTCAATAGCTCTCTTACATTACATTACAAATATATCAACAAAGCTTTGCATTTATGTAACACCATTCATTCAAAGATCATAAAGTTTAAATTCAGCAATGAGGAAAATATTTCCTCATTACTTTAATCTCCCTCTATTCTGATGCAATTTAGAAGTGAGTCAATGAGAAATTAATGCAAGATCTTATGGAGGCAACCAAAGTCACAACCACAGCCCCGAATAACTAGTTGCTGATATGTTTACTTTGTTTGTTTTATTGACTTTGCTCTTCCTACTAGACACTCAATGTAAAACATTCTCTGTTTTCATTACTGTCCTTTGCTTCATCCACAGTGAAAGGAGAGAAAGAAAGACAAAAAAAAAAAAAAAATCCCTCGTCCCTTTATCCAATAAGGAAGAAAGAAATGGGAAAATGTATGAATAATATGTAGCTTACCTACACAATCTCTCTAAAGACATATTTGTATACATATTTGTGGCAGTTTATATGTCTGCCTGATGTCTGTGTGACACAAATATCTGCATTCAATAATGCCCCTAGAGACAGTTCTCAGATCTAGAAATCACCTTATTAGCCTTAAATGAGCCCAAATTTCTTTGTGGACAACAATATTTTAGAAATCAAATGATTCTTGAAATTGGATTTTAACATTCTAGATGATGAATCACAATATTTTTCTTTCATTAGACATGTATTATGAATAAGTATAGTTGTCTACAGAGAATGATCACATGTTCTAATTACCATTTTAGTTATACGCATAATTAGTAACATTCTGGCTTAATAGGACACACTGCATCTTTAGACAGTTGCAAGCTTCAGGTTCAAAATCCAACTGCCAGCTGCACTGCCAAAGACAAAGACACCATGATGCTGTGTTTTTAGCTTTGGCAACAACAAACAAATCTTTATACAAAGTATCATGGTAAAATTAATCCTCCCAATGCTTTCGACCCGCACTTTGGCCACATATCAAGCATCACAATAGCGGTTTTGTACTGGTAATTTTGTGTTACTGTGCTAAACCCATGATACAAAATGAGTTCTACTAAAGAAATATGATCACACATTCCTATCAGTACTACACAACATGAGAGTAGATCTAGCCTAGTAATTTGACTATCTAAATACAAGCAAATTGAAATATGGAAAACAGACTTACGGATTGTAAGCTTTCATTTTCACGAAGACAAGCTGTTTGGAGTTCTGACTTCAGGGCTGCAATGTGATGTCGATGAGATGCTATCTCTCTCTCCAATGTAGCAACTCTGGAGCTTGCGAGTTGGTAGACATCCATAAAACTTATAATCATAGCCTTTAAAAAGTAAAATTAATAATCAATACCATGTGGACTTAACATAAGTGCCAGCTTACGTACAGCCAAAGTTGTTACAGAATCACACTAGCTAACCTTTATTAATAAAGAAAACAAAGTTTAGAAGTTTTTCTAAAGTTCAGCAGCAGTATTTAACAATTAAAAGGTACAGCAAAGGTATATGTAGCCCTGCCAATATTGTAAATGCCTAATAGCAATACAGAAAGCACATGACTTAGCACTTAAATTAGGAGGTATTTTCAAACATGGACTACTGCATTCAACAGCTGACTCTACTTTTCACTGTATTTAAATACAAGTTTCAGTGTAAGGTCAATTTCAATCTGCAAAGAAGTACAACACAGTTTGAGGTAAAAATGCATATTTTCAAATTGAACTGGGATACTAACTCTCTCAACTCACGTTAAAGAAAACAGATTTAATTTGGCATGCAACGAAAGAAATCAAGTAAACTTACATACCTTTTAAAGTAAATAACCTGATTACAATATAGCTGGGGAAATATAATTGTGCTCATGTATATAATGAAGGAATGTCCACAGTTGTGTAATATTGATCAGACTGATAATAAAGTTAACAGCAAGAGAGAATATAAATGATTTGGCAGGCCTGGTAACTTCATGTCTACCCTAAATAGTATAACACTGTTGGGATGATTGGACTTCTTTACAACAGGTTAATCACATTTTATAGGTTACAGTTTTCCCTTCTGAAATGACCTGTAGTGAGTTTTCTAATGTCAGAACAGCATAAAGGCTCATATGAAATCTGCCTTCTGAATGTAATACTTAGGTGTAGACTAAAATAAATTCACTAGCACTAAAGGACACTCCCAAGATCTTTTATAGTTTTTCTTTGTTTTATAAATTTGTGTGTGAAAATAAAAGGAACAGAGCTGAAGTCAAATGAATTACACCAGGAGTGAATATGGCCAAATAATACTAACAAATTACTTAAATCACATATATGGAGCCTATTCTCATTAAGAAGAATCCCAAAGTGCTTTACGCACTATGACCCCAATCCCGGAAAGAGATCCATGCAAGCGTAAGGGCTTGCCTATGTGGAAACCTACCAAATGCATCCGTGTCTTGGGTAGAATGTGGCAGCCATTTACAAAAAAAATTACAAAATAAAAAATAGCATGTTCCATACAAAACACTGTGATGCCTCACTATGAGACTGTTCATGGGCTTAAAGTTAGGCATGTGAGAAATACCGTGATGCATCAAGGCCTTTGTCTGAGCATCCATAAATCGAAATATCAAAGTTGAGGTTGCATGCCTATCTTAACTCTGACCCCTTATAAAGAAGTTTTAAGATAGTCCTTCATTATTTTATATCTCGACTCTTATGCTAATGATAATAAGGTTAAGTATACAGAAATGAAAATATATTTCAAGATGCTACATGTGCATATGTCAAGCTGCAGGAAAAAATCTTGCCCTGTTCTATTATTTAAGCAATTGTATGCAACTGTGTCACTTACAGATGAATACACACAAGGAAACAAGGGTTAAGGCTGCAAGTGAAATTTGGACTCTGGCATTTGCTAACTTTTCTTTGAAATAAAACTCCATTTCTGTAACTATTTGGGGCTATTTCCACTATGCGACTTGCTGCATTGTAAGCCCAGTGCTTCTTGTCCTGTCCTCAGTGGAAAAGGAGAACAATTTATCACCCTCCTCTTTGTAACAACCTTTTAGGTATTAAGACTTCTGCCCCCTGCCCTCCTCCCAGTTTTCTTTTCTCCAGACTATAGAAACTCAATGTTTTCAATACTTCCTCATTGGTCATGTTTTCTAGACCTTTAATCATTTTTGTTTCTATTCTCTGGACTTTCTCCAGTTTGGCCACATCTTTCCTGAAATGTGGTGCCCAGAACTGGACACAATACTCTAGTTGAGGGCTAATCAGCATGGAGTAGAGCAGAAGAATTATTTCCATACCTACTGTACATATTTAAGGTCACGGCTAAGTTAAAATGTGGAGACTGATTTTTCTTAGCTGTCCATCCTTTGGCCTCAGGCCCTGATCCTGCTAGCTTGCACATGCAGAAGCACCTTTGTACCCATGCAGAGTCCCACTAGTGACAACAGGGCTCTGCCCACAGAAAGGAAGTTGTAGAATCAAAGTCTTATTGAAGCCCCTACTGAAAAAGGTACTATGTATCCCATTTCACCAGTTCCCCATCAAACATGAAGTTTCAACCCCATTTGCAAAATAGTTTTAAAAAGTTAGACAGACTTATTTATTTTTTAATCATAGGAATAGTGTATTTTCTTTCCAACTCTTCTTATTCTCAAGGGCACAACAATTTTTGCTCAAACTTTTAGGAAAAAAATCACACCCACATTGAAAGGCAGAAGTTTCACAGTTATTAACAACTCAAAACAAGTAGCTGGAATGGAAACACTTACGCAACCTTTAGGAGCGCAATCACTATCATTCCTGCTATAATTCAGTTTATACTCCCAGAAGAATTTTGACAGGCCAACCTAGACTTGAATTCAGCCAGGACACTGGGGTCAACATGCTCTACTCCTCCAAAAGGTACCAGGGAATCTTCCGTATCAAATGTCCAGAACCTCAGTTGTAAACTAATCTGGAAGACAGCACCTCCAGCTGTAAAATGTGCTTAGCATCAAGTCAAGACTGCGATTTATGGTTGAGTCAGCATGAAGAAAATCATATGGAGAGTCACCAACATCTCTTCCTACAGTACCTAAGTTTCTCTTATTTGAACTGTTGGTGAGGGAGGGAGAAATGTTTCCGTATTTGCTCATTTTAAAGTTGGTCCAACAGTGATTTTACAGGTTTCTAATGGAATCTAACGTTTTTTGTTTTAATCCTTAAGTGCATACTACGGATATGAACAACATATGCATAGCTCTAGAAATAAGGTTTGTTCACTGATCAACAGTGTTTGTTAATAGAACTGGAGATCAGGGATCTTCCAGAAACAAAACTTCACAACCCCTCGCCCTCACCAGCATGCCAGATTTAAAAAAAAAAAGATACAACAATGACAAGTACAGATACTTTTGTAGCCTTCCGGCTTTATTTTTATAGCACTAAATTTGACATTCAGACATGTCTTCAGGAACCACATTTTAGTGAGCCCTTCTGTTTTCTGAGTACATTGCTAATAGTGTGACATGCAAACTGGGAATAGAACATCTGAAACAAGTAACAAATCATCTTTCATTACAAGTAAGAATGATTTTTAAAATACATATTAGACATTGATTTTCATTCAGAAAAGCCAGTCATAATGATTCCCTGAACATTATAGGAAGCAATTTTTGCAACCCAGACATATATTTTCACACATTCACTTTAAAAGCTAAAACCCCTTTCAGACTGACAAGTATTGCAGGAATGTCAGTGAGGCAGCAGACTTAGTTAAAGAGACCAGAGCAATTCTGAGGGCTGCAGAATGTTAATTTTAACCATTAAAAAAGCCAGTTGAAGTATGGATGCAAGTTAATAAAGGCTGAAACGTACACAGGGCTGCCAATTTTAAAGCAGAAATGGTAATGAATTATTTTGAATTTTCCAAAAAAAGGAAGTAGGCAGAGGGTCCCCTTTCTTTTACCCCCTCTACCCTTCCATTTCAGAGGAGATTTTGTTATTTTTTAAAATCATACATTTTATAGTGCTGTTGACATGGTAGAAGCACTTTATAATGCCAAAAGGGAGTTCTCAATGTGTGAATGTACCCATGTTCCAATGCTACTGCTCAATATACTATCAGCTTCATGAAAATAGAAAAGCAACACGCTGAATTGGTTGAAATTAGTCATACAAAAAGGGTACTGAAGAGATATAGATGCTTGACTAGGATAAAATTTTAAGAAGTACTTAAATCCCATTTTAAAATATGACTTTCAATTAAATTTAAGAGCCGCAGGGCCAGATTTTTAAATGTCTTTTGGTGCCTAAAGATGGATGCCTAATGGGATTTTCAGAAGTGCCTAGGAACTTAACTCCCATTGTTTTCAAAGGGAATTAGGTGTTTTGGAAATTCCACTGCATGCCTATCTGCATCTTCAGATGCTTAAGTATTTTTAAACATGTGGCCCTAAATTGCTTTTTAAAATGTTGCTCTTAATTTTTTTTTTTTGCCTCTATTCTCAATCAGTAAAAGGAGGCATTGTGAGAATAAATGTAGTAACATTCGTGATGCACTCAGTTACTATGATGATGGCGGCATTGTAAGTGGGTAAATAGGGTACTTAACTAAAATGAAACAAGTGGAAGGATAAAAAGATAAAATGGATATTGAAAGGTGTCACTATCTCTTTTAAATTAAAATGGATATAGGTAAGAATTACTTAAAAGCATAACAAAACACTGGAAAAACAAGAAAAAGCTATTTAACCTAGTAAATAAGCCGAACCCTGCTCATCAAACACCACCAAGTTTGAGAATGACCTATTTGTACTACAGAGTTTCTCACAAGTCGTTCCAGTTTGGGCTACAGGGTCTATGAAGTTCAGCATCTCACTCTGACAAATTGCCAGTCAGACAAACTACTTCAAGCATTTTTTTTTAAAGACAAGCCATGTAGCAAATGTGTACTTATTTAAAAGTTGTCATGTTGTCCCCCTCCAATCAACTGTAGAACAGAAGAAGGGTTTTCACGCAAGGCACCCTTCCACAGATCATGCAAAAATGATTTACAAATATTCCCTCTCTTCAGTGATATGACTGACTGATCATCTCTGTGTTCTCCCTGTTATTCAGAAACAGCAATTCTAAGATGCACAGTGCAATATTATGCTTTTAAATATCTTTTTCATTATATTATTGACTAGAAATTTGTCAGCTGGAAGACTAATTTTGGGGGATTCTTTTTATAAAGTATAGTAAAATATGGCATTCTGTTAGCTGGCCCTGATAAATTATGCAGCGATGTTCAACAGACAAAATTAAAGTACAAAATGAGGGCTAAAGCATATCCTTTAAATTTTATTAACTAGATCAAAGGTCACTCAAAGTATTACCAAGTTGAAAACTTTGGTGGAAAAATATTTTAGGAAACATATAGATCCGAGTGTACAAATTATTAAATGACTTCTTGTCAAAGTACTAATGTGTTTGTTATACTTTATAAGAAGAAAAGGAAAATCAGTTATTTATTCCATGTGGAAATACTCTGTTAGAGGGATTCCTCTTTCCTGATTATTAGGTTCACGTAACCTAGGGAGAGTGGATACAATCCAATAAGAACTTTAATTTTTTCTGCAGTTTTACATAGGATGAAAATATTATCTAATGTTTTCATAACTTTACATTGTTTCCAAAGCTGTCAATAAATACCAAATGTAAAACAAACTGCATTAAGGACCAGATCCTCAGCTTGTAAATCAACATAGTGCTACTGACTTCCATTTTATTTATACTCGCTGAGAATCTGATCACAATGACACACCTAAATATAATTTTATCTCCTATTTAGAAGAAAGGAAAGGAAATAAACAACCTCCAGCTAATGCAAATCAAACAAAATGTCATAAACAAACCAACAGACAGACTACATAAGCCTCAAATGCTTAGCACAGGATACAGCAGTCAGAAAAATCAACAACCAACTACTCCACATATTACATTTTTGTTTTTAAAGTAAGAAAAAGAAGAAAAATCAAAATTAACATTTGCCTGTTAGGTTTCCCCCTTCAGAAAATCCTGAACTAAAAAGAATGGTAGTAGGTAGTAAATGTACCTAAGGGCAATATATACAAAGAGATAAAAAGAACCAGGCAAGGAATAATAAATGGGCTCCAGAAGAATGAGAGCCTAACTTTAAGTATAATAAAGCACTTAGATAACAATCTGAAAAGACTAAGAATTTTATGTATAGTATGAAGTTTGGCTGAACTGTGATACGAGCAAAAGCAATCAGTGTGGAAATAAAATTCATAAAATTGGAGTTCTGTGTGTTTAATGGATAACTTACAGTATGCCTTTTATTACTGCAACCCTAGTGTATGTCTGGCCTTGATATTACATACATAAGATTAGTTTAACAAGTTCACAAAAACAAACATATACCAATTAATTTTGGCTTTAAGAAGGCCAACCCCAAGTGATTTTATGATATTTATTGTAACTCTGTGGAGGCTATTTTTTGTGGGGAGGATTAATTCCCCCCCTCATTTTAGCATTTGAAAATTCACTCTGGCTGCCTTGTCCCATTGCCCAAAATGTCTAGTGGCAACATCAGTAGAGGATGTAAATACAGCAGCTTCTCAGGCATCCGAAAAGGCCTCACGGGAGACAACATTCAGCAAAATTGCACTTTTGCAGCTGTTTGGCACTTTTTAAATGATCTGTTCTCTTGGTATCTTGTTTCAACACTCAACTTTTTGTTGGGCTCCATTCAACCGTGGCACGTACAATTTAAATGTGCCAAAAATCAAACCAGTTCTGTTACAACTTTTTTCAACCAAAGCTGACTCAGTGCCACACTTGGGGCCTAACTCTATCCCCTTTGTTTTGATAACAATTATGTTCCCCCAAAGGTCTCAGGAGGATAGCCCAAGGGAAGGAAGCTTGAAATAAAAGGCTAGATTCTCTGTCAGAGGTAATGACATGACTTCCTACAAGAAAACTGAAAAGAGAGCATTGAAATTGACAGAGACTGAAGGGAAAGTGCTTCTACTGAAAACCACAGCAGATAGGCATAAAACGATAGTCATGGAAATTATTATAAATAAGATGCTCAAGAATAGCATTGATCCTATAGAAAATAATTTATAAATTAAGACCATTAGGCAGGAAGATTGTTGATAAGTTCAGCTACAGAGGATACCAAGAGTTTTATAACAAAGTGGCTACCTAAGGCTCTGGGGACTTAGAACATTCTTTTAACTATTGAAGTAACCCACCACTTAAGGAGGAGGATCTTTCTGATGCGTGGAATATTATTTTCATTATTTATTACATGCTGACAGGCTTGGTAGTGTACAAGATGAAAAATAAAGGCAGTCATTGCCCCAAACAGCTTACAGTTTAAGCAACAGACACAGAAGAAGATGCTGAGGCTATTCCCTTCCTCCTCTTTTCCTCTTATACAATGTTGGTCATTTTATTATGGGTTGGTTATTTGTGGATCTTGTGGAGAAAGGGATCTTTGGAAACTTTTGTCTCAGCAAAACAGGGAGACTGGCACTGGAAAGTGATTCCATAAATAGGAGGAC
>ML675612.1:36113500-36260607 GCA_007922155.1 Mesoclemmys tuberculata | reverse complement strand
AAAACAGGGAGACTGGCACTGGAAAGTGATTCCATAAATAGGAGGACATCATGCATAGGGCATGAAGATGGAGTGGGAGGAAAAATGATGCCAACACCAAGACTAACACCACAGAAGGGAATACAATAAGAAACTACTTCTGAGATTTAGGCTGGGCTTTTAAGGGGCACATGAGAAGATCAAACTTGATATGGGGGTAAGGTAAAGTTAATGGAGTGACTTGAAGAGGAAGTGGTATTGTCTGATGAACTGCCTAGGCAGATAATTTTAGAAGCTATATTTTGCATTGATCGGAGGAGACCAATATGGGGAAATTAATATTGGATTTTCAAAATATTGTGAGAAAACGGGCAGCAAGAGGAGTATGTAACTTTGCACTTGTTAGCGTCATGGTTAATTAACATATACCTAAGGAATACTGCCACAGAAGAGCCTTGTAACACGTCAAACAGAGATAGGGGCTTGATGGGTCTGGTCAGAGCCAGTTTAATAAATGGCATTTCTCAGCCTGGTAAAGAGGCTGAATAAGGCTGTGTAAAAGTGTCTGTGCTGCCAAAGGAGGAGGAAAGTTAAAAAGCAAGGTCACATGCTCTAAATTTGCCAATGCTAGCTGTACCTTAGAGCTGACATGCTATGCTGTACATAAAAGCTTAAAATGCAAGCTGCGCACTGAGACTCAGCCATGAATCCACTTGGATTGCGTGGCAAGATCCCCCAGCAGCCCGCTTCGCAACACACCCCAGGGTCTCCCGTTGCTGTTTAAAGCATAAGCCTAATTAAAAATAAGCGCACCTAAGTGGTGTGGGCGTGTTTTTATTCCTCACCTGGTATCCAGAACCTTGCAGGCTGCTGTGAGCAGCATATGCATATGTGCACAGTACATTAGCTTAGTAGTTCAGACCCTGATCCAACTCCCACTGAAGTGTTGAAGAAAAAACTGCTGATGGTTGAAAAAAATTATAAGAATAGAGGTACTGACAAAATTATTTAAATATCATAGAGATCATATTAAAAAAACCCTCTAATTCAAACAAACAATCAGATTTATTATGACAAAGCTGTTTGTGTAAATAGAAAAGAAAGAAAAAAGATACAAAGTGGTATACCTGTATCGAATATAGGAAAAAATCTGATACTGTATTTACTTGAGATTACAGAATGTGACAGTGTAGTCAGAGAGCCTACTATAAAGCATACACACATGAACCAGAATTAAATGCTTTGAGTGCTTAATCATGCAACCTCGATACAATGTTTTTTAAAATAGAATTGTATAAACAGTTTTCATTCTGTTGTATTGTCTAATACACAGTATGTCTGAAGAAGAAATTGTCTCACTGGGAAACTGACTTTGTTCTGAAATTATTTTAGGCAACCAGTATAAAAAGGGTTTCGCCAATGTTTTTGTTCTGGTAGCAACTAGCCAGTGTGGACTGGTTACCTATCTTTTGTGACGGTTTTTGAGAACTGTTCCTAACAAAAAATGTTCTACTTTGAGAAGGGGTTTGTCAGTTTCCCAGGGCAAAAAAAGGCTGGAGGTTTAGATTGGATGTTTATCTGAACTGACGAAAGTCCCACCCATCCGCAGGCCAATTTGATATCTGATATGCATCCCTAGTCATTCAGACTCAAAATTATTCCATTCACCTACCATCAGTTAGATGCTTCTTCTCTCTCCCTTCCCACCTCTTTTCCTATCTTCATGGTCTCTTCTTTGACTTTCACCCTTGCCTTTCTCTGTCAGTATACTGGACATGTACTTTTCAAAAGTAAGTGCCCTACTCAGAATATACTTGTCCTGAAAAGCAATGGAAATTTTGAACCCTAAATACTGATGCTGTTTTCAACCCAGTAAACAGTGTTTGGACATTAATTTTGGAACACTTTAGCAGCATGTTCCACTATCCATTAATCAAGTTGGTAACTCAATAACCAAGACAACAGGTTTAACTAATGCATGCAATCCTGTGTTCACACTATACACTATTGTATTAATCTTTGTATAAGATATGCCTTGTGAGGTATCACTTGAAAACTCATAACTTGCTGGTCAGTATTGTCATGTTGAAATATAGATAGCAACATTATCTGTGAAGTTATAAGATTCCCCTCTATGATATTATTAACACATGATCCAAACCCACATTTCTGCTCAGGCAGAAGTCAGCAAACAGGTCTGTACTAAACAAAGGAATCTGTTTGCCTTAATTTGCATTTAAGCAGTAAACAAAGTCATAAAATGGCCATTCCTTAGCAAGAAAGACAGACAGGGAAAAAGAGATCTGCATCTTAGGAAAGAAACAGCATATAGTCTCATTCCTTCACCAGAACTTGTCTCTTGGTTCACAAATGAAATGCTTTTAAAAGAGGGCTGAAACTATAAAAACGAGGGACAAACACCCCAAGACAACCCTCTCCCTCTGCCCACCTCATTTGCTGCACCTGAGAAGACAACGGAAAAAGCTGTTGGACTTTGGGTGGGGGGCTGGGGGAAAGGGGTTCCTGACCTAAAGAGTGCGGTCAGTAATGCTGGGCATATGATGAGAAACTTTGTTTGAATCTAATATAGTTTAAGTTAGGTACTAGAAAGCATTTTATTTTTATTTTTCTTGTAACCTTCTCTGACTTTTGTGCCTCATTACTTGTACTCTCTCTCTCTCTCTCTCTCTTTCTCTCTAGTTGTTAAACTTTTTTAAATGTTTTATCTAATCCCCTGTGTTTCAGTTAAAGTAGCTGGGTAACTCTATTTAGGATAACAAGCTAGTGTATATTATTTCCTTAAAGGAATAACAGTCTTCATATGTTTGGAGTGTCCAATAGATGGCTGGGCAGTACAAGACATACATTTCTGGGGGAAAATCCAGAATGTGTTGGGGTCACCCTGCAGTATAATCAAGGCTAATGAGAGTTTGGGAGTGACTAGAAGGCTGCAGTTTACATACAAACACATCTGGGAGTGACCAGAATGCTGGTGGCTGGTTGTGAGCAGTATAGGTTGGAGGCTACAGCAGCAAAACATTGCAAGGCACCCCAGGTTACAGGTACAAGCCCCTACTGGTCTGGATTGTACCCCAGTATGTCACACCCAATAACTAAGACAAACTTACACATGCAACATGGGAATACAAAAGAGAACAGATACATCTTAAATTGTAATACTTTGTGCATCTGAAATCCATATATTTACAAAATATAAATTCTAATAACTGAACTCTCAAATAGGATTAAGATGGAAAGAAGATTTAGAAGAACTCAAAAATATATAGGTTAATTTTAAATCCTTCCTAAACTTTTCTCTTTGAATTTCACTTCATAAATACACCACTTGAGACACAATATCAGCCTATTTCTTAAACACAAGACAACTGTGGAATTAACAGAACAGCCTGATTTTTATGCCTAATTTTACATTCTGAAAGGTTTACTTGAGTTTTCCTTAATCCTTAAGTTGCATATTCATTACTATATTTTCTCTAACTGCTGTCACTTAAATTGTCATGCAGAACGGGGCAAATCGGGGTCAGTTTATGTAAGCGGCATCAATCTGAAAAACTTCATCAGTCTTTATTTCAAGGCATTATGCAAAGAAAACTGACATTAAGAGAGCCTTAACTGACAGCAAACGAAATCAATCAGCAAATCACTAAGCCATAATAAACTCACTCAAGTTGTAGATAACCCTTCCTGTTCCAGACCTTTACCTAAACAGCCCATCAAATGCTGCCTTTAACCAAAAACCCCTAAATTCTATTACAAAATCTTAGCAATAATATAGTTTAATACTTCATAAATTCTTATGACTTTCAAACTAAAAATAAGGATAAGCAAAGATGAATCAAGTTGGTTTATAATGATGAAACAGTAGGCTGTTAAATGAAAATGGCTAGACAAAACATCTAAGATTTGGGTAGATGTTTTAAGTTGAAATCATATATCTCAAAACTGAATGGGACACATTCCTGCTCCCAGTGAAGTCACTGGGAAGATTCTCAGACTTCAATCACAGTATGGTAAAACCCAGGACAGGTTTTCTCTGCCATTCTACAGATTCACTCACTGAACATTCTTCTACTTTTTTTGCTTTGTTTTGAAATTAAAAGAACCACAAGGCAGACACTAGAGCTTCCACTTCTCTGACCTTTCACTTTATACTGTGTTATTCATGAGTCTATCAATTTCTTTAGGTACTCATGTGACCCTCAGTAGCATAACATCTAATCTCTGGAATAGGCTAATCTACAAAATGGTCCTATGAATTGCATACAGCGATATCGAACAAAGATTACAGCACACTCAAGACAGGGAGGGGGAAAGAACTGATAAAACAGCTTTTTTCCAAAAGATACTATACACAGATATTCCCTGACAAGTTAAAGGGAAAGGATTTCTCCAGGTGAAAAAAAAGGAGACTACTAACATAAGAAGGGTCAAGAAACCCTCTTATAATGTTTGGATATTTTCCTACCACCAGACATTTTCGTCTTGTAGCAATGGTATATATGAAAAGCCCGATTTAACAGTCCACGTCTCATCTTACCAAAGGATTAATTACTATGAAATAATACCGATACTTCCTGTTGGCTCCTGAGCATATAGCCTAGTTGGCAACAAGCTGAAAATTACATGAAGAAAGCAGAACTATAAGCAGGAGCCAAACTAAATAAAATCTGAAAGTCATCACAAGAAATCACAAACTAAAAAAGGAAGGCAGGATCCACTCCTCTCTCCTTTCTCTGCACAATACAAGGGCAGAACATAATTTCCCTTTATGTTTGGTATTCTATCTCCAGAAATAATGACTTCATGGGCCAAAGTGGCAGCAACCCCTTCCCCACTCTGATCTCCTTGACCCTCCAAAAATACATGGCTGAAGAAGTGTGGAAAAATCTTTGCTTTGTCTTTGGCATTTCATGGACCATGATTATTTATGGACTATGGCTAAGCCATAAACAGGATTGGTGCCTACAGTGACAAAAAAAAAACAAAAACCCAACAGGCTAAGGGTGAGGGAATATGACATACAAGCTGAGTGACTGGGAGGATGATGGACACAGCTTGCTAGTGTCAGTTCTTTTCTTAAATGTATTCCATTATTTATTTATTTGGGGTGAGCGGAGTGGAGGGAGGCAGGCAGGGTGAGCAAACAGGTTAAAATGAAGTCAGGGAGACAAGGGAAGGAAGGCGAAAGGAAAGAGGAATGTTGAAGTGGAGGGAGAAAAGAGAGGAAAGGACCACAGAGGGTTGGGGACAAGCAGCTCGCATTGGAGACATTGGGAAAGGGGGAAGGAAGTTGGGAGCAAATAACTAATTAGCATACAAGAGAGACAGCGCCAAGTTCTGTTTATAAAAGGCAGTCTACTGACATCACTAGGGCTTTGACGGCAACTCACTTCCAAACAAAGACGTGCCTCCCACTTGGGGAGGCTGGCTTCAGATATGAGAAGTCCTGCTCTGCTTCGCCCATCTCATGTAGCTGGGGATGTTAGGGCTTGAGGGCCTCAGCGGGGAAAAGATGCAGGAGAACGCAGATAAGAAACCCTCTCCCTTGTGGTTGCTGCTGTTACTGGCTGTTCTGAGGAAGTCACTGCTGCTCCGGGGGAGTTGGGTTCTCCTGGGAGGCCCTGATCTGCTTCTCCCAGCAGCACGCTGCCCACGCAGTGCAGAATTTCCTAAACAGGACTAATCTGACAGGTGCTACCCCCATTCTGACATGTTCCTTCAGTGCTGGGTTGTACAGATATTAAATCTTGCTAAATGCTCTGCGGTGCTTCCATGAGAGGACTGCAGATTAAGATACATCTTCCTTCACTGTTATATTATTCGTTAACAGTCTAACAACAATAAAGTCTAATTCAAATCCCTCAACAGTAGGCCAATCTAGCAGAGACTAACATGGAAACTGGTCGCTCTCAAACAACAGCTTCTACAGTTGTCCTCACAAAAATACCCCTTCAAAATTAGAAGGACATTCAGATCTACTGTGCCAATGATGTGCCTGTCAAGAAGCTAGTAAAGTAGCTCAGCATATCCCATATGTAAGAATCTCATATGCAAGAATCTCATATTACCAGTTTATAAAGAGAGACCATAATCCCAAAAAGGTTCCTTATTACCATTTTAATAAATTTCTGAAATAAGTATGTGCATCCAAAGAAATGGAGCTTACTTAACAGGAAGTTCTTTAAGTTACATGTCCCTATCTGTATTCCACATGTGAGTGAGTACACATGTGCTCCAGGCACCTGAGACCAGAGATTTCTAGCAAGTAGTGTCCATTGAGCCTCAACTTCGCAGTTGCCCTCCTCATGCTCCAAAACTAGGGCATAAGGGGCAGTGCAGATGAACGACTCTCCAGTTCTTCATCTGACTGCGAATTAGAAAATATTGAAGCTGTGATGGAGGAGGGCAGGTAATGGAATACAGATAGGGACCAGATATCTCAAAGAATCTCCAGTTACAGGTAAGTAAACACCATTTCTTCTTCAACTGCTGATTCCTATGTGCATTCCACATGAGTGACTGGGTAAGCAGTATTCAAACAGAAGACAGGGTGTGAGGATGCAGTTGGTATAGATGTCTGTGATACTGCTGTCCCAAGAGCTGCATCTGCAGAAGCCTGGACTAATGCACAATGTTTTGTGAATGTATGGATAGAGCTCCAGTTAGCTACCCTACTAACATCCATATAGGTACCTCTCAGAGATGTGGTTGAGATTGCTTGTGTTTTAGTGGAATGCCTCTCACCCCATGTGGGGGAGGAGTGTGTGCCAACTGATAAAAGAATGATGCAACCAGAGGTCCACTTAGAATGTCTCTGAGCAAATAGTGCTTGTCCTCGTGATTGCTCTGCTATAGCAGCAAATAACCTTGATGATTTTCTAATTGGCTTCATTCTTTGCAGGTATAATGAGAAAACATGTGTAATGCTGAGAGAGTGAACTCTTCTCAGCTCATTGAAAGAAAGAGGGTTTAGACAGAATACTGTTAAGTGAAAAGGTTGGTTTATATGAAACTTGGAAATTATCTTGGAGATGGATTTCAGGTGGAGTTGAAAGGAAACCTTCTCTTTATGGAATATGGTATAAGATGGTTCAGCTATAAGGGGTCCTAACTCACTCACTGTTCTTGCTGACATGATAGCAATGAGGAAGGCAACCTTCATGGAGAGGTGGGACATTAAACACATGGACAACATTTCAAAGGATGGTTTGGTAAGTATTGATAGTACAAGATTGAGGTCCCACTGCAGTGTAGGTTTCACCATTGGTAGGAAGGTCCTAACAAGACCTTTCAGGAATCTAAATGTGGTTGGGTGAGTAAAAATGAAATGGCCTTCTACTGGAGGATGGAAAGCATTGATTGCTACTAGGTAGGCACACAGTGAACAAATGGAAAGCCCTGAAGTTTTCAGGAACAGGAAATTGTGTAAAATATCATCTGCTGATTCTGGGGATAACTGATTACACTTCATTCAGGTAGAGAAGCATCTCCATTTAGCCAGATAGTATTTTCTGGTGGAGTCTTTCCTGCTTTTATTGAAAATGGATTGAATGGGCTCTGAGTATAAACAGCCTAGATCAGATGCCCATCCAAATACCAGGCCATGAACTGAAGGGTGTCTTGCCATTCTCCTAAGTTAACAGATCTGGAAAGGGTGAGGTGCTGATGAAAAAAAGAGTTGACATTTGCAGAAGGTCTGGAAACCACAATCATATGGGCCAGTTGGGTGCTATGAGAATGACCCAAGCTTTGTCACAGAAAATCTTTCACAGATCTTGTGGTAGTACAGGAATGGGAAGAAAGGCATATCTGAAGTGGTCCTATGCAGAGTAACTATCCAGAAGGGCACCCTGAAAGCTCAGAGCCACTCTGTAGTAGAATAGTGTGAACTTTTTTTTCACATGGGAGTCCAACATTGAAAAATTCCAGAGGGGTAGCTGTGTTAATCTGTATACAATAAAAACAGGAGTCCTGTAGCACCTTAAAGGCTAACAAATTTCTGCGGACATAAGCTTTCATGGGCTGCAACCCATTTCGTCAGATGCATGAAAGTCCCACAATGGCATTCCCCACAGGGTGAAGATCTCATTCTGGAAGGAATTTTGTATATCCCACCCACATGCCTGCTGAGTTTCTCTGCCACACAATTCCATGCATCCGTTAGGTATGTAGCAGAGTGCGTTATGTGGTTTTTGATGCACTAGTTTCATATACTGAGGAAGGAATTTTGCTCCACCCTGTTTATGAAAAATACAATACAGACATGTTGTCTGAGATTACCTGGACATGGCAAGATCAAATAAGTGGAAGGAATGCATTGCAGGCTAGATGGACTGCCCTCAGCTGTATCAAACTGATATGTATCCTGGCCTCCTGAGAAATCCAAGTACCTCATGTGGTATAGCCAGGTGGGCTCCCTATCCAGTGAGGTATGCGTCTGAGACAATGTTTGTGTTGGTGTGGGTGTAATGAAAGGGACTCACACACACACGTGTTCTGTGTTCCTACACCAGAAAAGAGAAATACTGATCTTAGCAGGAATTGTTATCCTGGTATTCATGTTGTCACTGTCCAGTGAATAAACAGACCGGAGCCAGGCCTGTAGGCAATGTCTGGTGAAAGGCATTACATACATACAAAAGGCCATGTAGCCTAGTAGGGAACGGCAGACCCTGACAGTGGTTTTAGGTCTGACAGTGACTTATTTTATCAGGCTCTTCATGGCTTGGAATCTTTCCAGAGGGAGATAGGCCTTTGCTGAGGTCAAATTTAGAGTTGCTCCTATAAAGTATATAGTCCTTTCAGGAGTCAAAGTGGACTTTTTCTTTGTTGACACAGATTTTCAGGGTTGCTAGATGATCGAACAAGAATAGGGTCACTGACTGGATCTTCTGCCTGGATCAACTCATTAGAAGCCAGTCATCCAGATAGGGGATGATGGTATAGCTATGTCGTCTCCGTTGGACCACGACCACAGAGAAGCTCTTCATGAAGACCATGGGTACTGTTGCTAGCCCAAACAGAAGTAAGAGGTTATTGTTGCTAATGTAACCATTTGGAATAGACTCATAGACTCATAGGTCAGAAGGGACCAATATGATCATCTAGTCTGACCTCCCGCACAAGGCAGGCCACAAAACCCTACCCATACACATTTATAACAACCCCGAACCCATGACTGAGTTATTGAAATCCTCAAAAGTGAGATTTGAAGACCTCAAGCTGCAGGGAATCCACCAGCAAGCGACCCATGCCCCATGCTGCAGAGGAAGGCGAAAAACCTCCGTGGCCCCTGCCAATCCGCCCCGGAGGAAAATTCCTTCCCGACCCCAAATATGGCGATCAGCTAAACCCTGAGCATGTGGGCAAGACTCACCAGCCAGCACCCAAAAAAGATTTCTCTGCAGTAACTCAGTTCCCATCCCATCCAGCATTCCCACAGACCATTGAGCAGACTTATCTGCCGATAATCCAAAATCAATTGCTCAAATTAAACTATCCCATCATAACATCCCCTCCATATACTTATCAAGCTTAGTCTTAAAGCCAGATAAGTCATTTGCCCCCACTACTTCCCTCGGAAGGCTATTCCAGAACTTCACTCCCCTAATGGTTAGAAACCTTCGTCTAATTTCTAGTCTAAATTTCCTAATATCCAATTTGTACCCATTCGTCCTCGTGCCTATAATAGTACTAAACTTAAATAATTCCTCTCCCTCCCTAACGTTAATCCCCCTGATATATTTATATATAGCAAGCATATCCCCCCGGAGCCTTCTTTTGGCCAGGCTAAACAAGCCAAGCTCTTTGAGTCTCCTTTCATAAGGCAGATTTTCCATTCCTCGGATCATCCTAGTAGCCCGTCTCTGAACCTGTTCCAGTTTGAATTCATCCTTCTTAAACATGGGACACCAGAACTGCACACAATATTCCAGGTGGGGTCTCACCAGCGCCATATATAACGGCACTAACACCTCCTTCTCCTTGCTGGAAATACCTCGCCTGATGCATCCTAAAACCGCATTTGCTTTTTTAACAGCCATATCACATTGGCGGCTCATAGTCATCCTGTTATCAACCAATACCCCAAGGTCCTTCTCCTCCTCCGTCGTTTCCAACTGATGCATCCCCAACGTATATGTAAAATTCTTATTATTAATCCCTAAGTGCATGACCTTGCACTTTTCACTATTATATTTCATCCGATTACTATTGCTCCAGTGTACAAGGTAGTCCAGATCTTCCTGAATAGCATCCCGGTCCTTCTCCGTGTTAGCAATACCCCCCAGCTTCGTATCATCCGCAAATTTTATTAACACATTCTCGCTCTGTGTGTCAAGATCAGTTATAAAAAGGTTAAATAAGGTCGGTCCAAGAACCGATCCTTGAGGGACTCCGCTAGTAACCTCCTTCCAGCCTGACAGTTCACCCTTCAGCAGGACACGCTGTAGTCTCCCTTTTAACCAGTTCCTTATCCACCTTACAACTTTCACATTCATCCCCATCTTTTCCAATTTAACTAACAGTTCCCCATGCGGAACCGTGTCAAACGCCTTACTGAAGTCGAGGTAAATTAGATCTACCGCATTGCCCTTGTCTAAGTAATCCGTCACCTTCTCAAAGAAGGAGATCAGGTTGGTTTGGCACGATCTACCTTTAGTAAATCCATGTTGCAATTTGTCCCAATTACCATTGACCTCCATGTCCTTAACTACTTTCTCCCTTAAAATTTTTTCCAAGACCTTACACACGACAGACGTCAAGCTAACAGGCCTATAATTACCCGGATCACTTTTATTCCCTTTCTTAAAAATAGGAACTACGTTAGCAATTCTCCAGTCGTACGGCACAACCCCCGAGTTTACCGATTGCTTAAAAATTCTCGCTAACGGGCTCGCAATTTCACGCGCCAGCTCCTTTAATATCCTCGGGTGGAGATTGTCCGGTCCCTCCGATTTTGTCCCATCAAGCTGTTCAAGTTTGGCCTCTACCTCAGATACGGTAATATCCACCACCACATCCAGATTCCCGTTCGTCATCCCTAAACTCCTCACTAGTCTTATTAAAGACCGAGGCAAAGTACTTATTTAGATATTGGGCCATGCCTAGGTTATCCTTAACCTCTGTTCCATCCTCAGCGTATAGCGGCCCCACTTCTTCTTTCTTTGTTTTCTTCTTATTTATGTGACTGTAGAACCTTTTACTATTGATTTTGATTCCCTTCGCAAGGTCCAGTTCTACGCGGCTTTTAGCCTTCCTCACTTTATCCCTACACGTTCTGACCTCACTAAGGTAGCTTCCCTTACTAATCCCACCTTTCTTCCACTCCCTGTAAGCTTTCTGCTTTTTCCTAATCCCCTCTCTGAGTTGCTTGCTCATCCAGCTTGGCCTGCTACTCCCGCCCATGGTTTTTTTCCCCTTTCTTGGGATGCAGGCTTCCGACAATTTCCGCAGCCGCGACTTAAAGTAATTCCAGGCCTCCTCCGCATTTAAATCCCCAAGTTCCTTCGTCCAATCCACTTCCCTAACTAATTTCTGTAACTCTTTGAAATTAGCCCTTGAGAAGTCGAAAACCCTAATCCCAGATCTACGTTTGTTTATCCTTCCATCTAATTTGAATTGAATCAACTCATGATCACTCGAACCAAGATTGTCCCCTACCACCATTTCTTCTACGAGGTCCTCACTACTCACCAAAACCAAATCTAAGATGGCATCCCCTCTCGTAGGTACTTCAACTACTTGATGAAGAAATCCATCCGCTATCACATCCAGAAACATCTGACCCCTATTATTCTTGCAAGCACTCGTCCTCCAGTCTATATCCGGGAAGTTGAAATCTCCCATAATCACACATTTCCCCTTAGTGTTTACTTCGTTAAAAACATTAAAGAGGTCTCTATCCATATCCAAGTCAGACCCCGGCGGTCTGTAGCACACCCCAAGCACTATCTCAGGGGAAGCTCTAGTAGCTTTTTTACCCAGTGTGATTTTTACCCAGACAGACTCCGTCTTATCCATTCCATCACTTCTCATTTCATTACAATTCACCTCATCATTGACGTACAAAGCTACTCCACCACCTCTACCTTTCTTCCTGTCTTTTCTAAACAGCACATAACCTTCAATACCCGTACTCCAGTCATGAGTACTATTCCACCAGGTTTCTGTTATCCCTATAATATCCGGTTTCACTTCCTGCACCAGTAGCTCCAGTTCCTCCATCTTGTTTCCTAGGCTCCTCGCATTAGTGTACAGACATTTTAATTTTTGACGTTTGGCGTCAATGACATTCTTTCCCCCGTCACGCACAGACCTTCTACCACCATCATCACCCGTCTGGCTAGATGCAACTCCGCTTTTCCCCCTTTGGTCAATTCTTCGGTCCACTAGGATATCCCCTCTCACTTTGCTTGCTTCCCTCTCCAGGTTAAGTTCCGGTGTGGAGATCTCCTGAACATCTCCCAACCATCTCCCCCAACTTCCTAGTTTAAAGCTCTCCTAATGAGGTCGGCAAACCTCCATCCTAGAAGTCCAGTTCCCTCCCTGCTTAGATGAAGTCCATCCCGAGCGAACAGTCGTCTGTTCGTAAACGCTTCCCAATGACCGTACATCCCAAAGCCCTCCTTATAGCACCACTGCCTGAGCCATCTGTTAATCATCATAATCTTGTCGCTCCTTTGCTGCCCCGCTCTAGGAACCGGCAAAATTCCACTAAAGATCACCTGAGCTTGGATTTCCTTGAGCGTCTTCCCCAGTCTGACATAGTCCTCCTTGATACAGTCCAGGGAGCGACTAGCCGTATCATTCGTTCCCACATGAAGGACAATCAACGGATTCTTTCCCGCTCCCGCTAGGATCCTTTTCAGCCTCAGGTCCACATCCCGTACCTTAGCCCCCGGCAGACAGCACACCCTTCTGTTCTCCCGATCAGCTCTAGTTACGGGCCTATCTATTCTTCTCAGTAAAGAGTCTCCAATCACGTAGACTTGCCTTTTCCCGGCGACAGTGTGACTCTCCGGTCTATCCCCGGCACCAGCTGGCCGCAAGCCCTCTCGATTCGTCTTTGCCCTCGCAATCCTCCTAGGGCTCATACTGGTTGTCGCCTCCATCGACTCCTCCCCTCCTCCCGAAGGACTAGCCGCTCGCCTCTTTTTCCTTGCCCTCTCTCCTACAGCGAGCACCAGTTGTGCTCCATCTTCATTTTCCAATGCACCAAACCTGTTCCTGAGTTCTATTTCTCCTTCGCTGGCCCGTCTTTTCCTCTGCCTGGTTCTCCTAGTCACATGCTTCCACCGTCCAGATTCCTCACCCAGCAGCTCCTCAGAATTCTTTGGCCCTACTTCCATCTGCTCGTCTGAGCTTATCCCCGGTGGCTCATCATGTCTGTCTTCCATTATCTGCTCAAACTTGCTTCTAAACTCAATCATGGTTTCCACCTGCATCTGCAGTCCTCTTACCTTTTCTTCCAGCAGTTCTATCAGGCGGCACTTCATGCAGACAAAACTCCTTTCAGGTGCCCCCTCCAGGACCATGTACATACCACAGCTTCCACATCCGGTCATCCTCAGTGTGTCTCTCACTGCTGTCTCTGTCTCACTCATGGCCTTCCAACTCTGTGCCTGGCGGTTCAGGCCTCACACTGCCCTGTGGGACACCAACAGGGCCTGGGCTGCTGGCAGGCCTCTGCCCCTTCCCTCTTCTGGAGGCTCCCCCTGGAAACTCCCACTGTAACTCCCCTGTTAGCAGCCCTGTTTGCTGGCTCCTGTGCTGCTGCAGCTGTCTGTGCTGCTGCCTGATTGGCTGGCTCCTTATATAGGACCCCTAATCAGGTAAGCTCCGCCCCCAACTCAGAGCCCAGCCCTGCTCTCAGCACATGGCCCCTAACAACCTGCACACACCCACAAACCCCACAAAACAAACAAACAAACAAACAAACACACAAACCTGCTCCTCCAACAGAACTCCCACTGAAACTCCCGTTAGCAGCCCTGTTTGCTGGCTCCTGTGCTGCTGCAGCTGTCTGATTTTTGATTTGATTTGAATTTTGATTTGTGAATAAAAATATTTAATTGCTGAAGGTCAAAAATGGGTCTCCATCCTCTTTTTTCTTGAGAACTATGAAATATGGGGAGTAGAACCATTACTTCAGTGCTGGGGTGCTCTATGGCCCCTCATTGGCAGAGTCTGCCTACTGATGGAGAGTCTTCTTGTAAGATTGATCCCTGAAGAAGGCCTGGGAAGAAGGTTTGTAGTGTTGGAGGGGAGAAAAACTCCATAGAATAGCTGAAGTGGATGATTTCTACTACCCACTTGTCCATAATTATTGTCCTCCAGCTGTGAGAAAAGAGGGCAAGATGGCCATTAGAGATTTGGGGGGCAATAGAGAAAGGCATCCATTCTCAACTGCCCTGTCAAAAGTAGCCCCTGGATGAATGGAGTTGTGCAGCTGTGGCTGAGGTAAAGGAAACTTTATACTTGGGTTTTTGTATTCTCTAGCATTTGTGCAGTGGTTCAAAGAGGCACTGGTGGTGGAACGACTGAGCAGGTTGTCTTGACTTGTATACCTGTCTTTGGTATTTTTGTCTTCAGGGCCAGGATATAAATACTCAGGGAGCAAAGGGTTTCCTAGAGTCTTTTAATGTGTATAAAGGTTGATCAGTCTTTTTGCTGAATAAATTAGACTTATTGATGGGCAAATCCTCTATGATATCTTGAACCTCCCTGGGGAACCCTAAGGAGTGGAGCCAAAAGTCACACCTCACAACTATTGCTGTGGCTACCCCTCTAGATGTGGTATCAACTGCACTGCAGTGGCATCTCTGCAGCTTGAAGAGACAGTTTGACCACCAGTTTGCCTTTCTCAATGATGGCTTAGAATTGAGACATGTCCTTAAAGGCAGTTTGTCTTTAAAGATCAAGAATTTGGAGTAGTTAATGAAATCACATTTTTCTAACAGGACCTGGTAGTTTGCAATTCAAAACTGAAGGCTGGTGGAAGAAAACATCTTCCACCCTAGAAGGTCAAGACATTTAGAGCCCATGTCTGCACATCTTGGTTTGGGACGCTGCAGCCTAGCTCTCTTGGTGGCTGCTTGTATCACCAGGGATTTGGGTGCTGCATGTATAAAGAGAAACTCCTCTCCTTTGACTAGTACAAAATATCGCTTATCTCTTTTCAGGGAGGGGGCACAGGAGGAAGGAGTATTCCAATCTTTCCTAGCTGGTTCTCTGATGGCCTTGTTTATGAGGAGGCCACTTGGCTGGGACCAAAAGGTTAAAAAATATCAGGGAGCCTATGCTGAGAATCTTGGACCTCTTTGAGTTGACTCTGGAGCTCAGTCATCACCTTCTGCAGGAGCTCTTGATATATCCTGTGATTATCAGGCAGGAATGGCAAAGATGGGTGATTGCGTCATCTGGTGAGGAGAATGATACTCTCATCAGGATCATTGGGACCTGCAAATACGGCTCAATTTCTTCCCCCTGGTACTCTGGTTGGTGTCAGACAGGAGAGGGCTGGTGGGATTTGCACAGATCTGGGACGTTTGCCATAGGGATCCCATGTGACCCAACAGGGCCAATATGAAGAGTCAATCAATCAGTTGGGTCCAATCCTCCTGAGGGACATCTTGGGACAAAGGAAGAAACCATCTTGAGGAGATCCGAACAGGAGAGGAGGGCATCCACACCTCCTCAAGATGATTTCTTCCTCCATGCCAAGATGTCCCTCAGGAGCACTGGACCCAAAAGGAGAGGAGATTGAAGCTATGAAAGGCTGAAGATATCCTCTTGGAAGGTGATATAGGTTTCAGTTCATCACGGCGTGCAAGGTGTTCCTGTGGTCTGGACCAAGAGGTCCAGTGCATCCATGGTCATCGTGGATCTTTCTGGGTGTGGTTCAGTACTATAGAAAAATCTAGGCTGCAGCTCTCACATGTGTCAGTGGGTGCCGATCCTTTGGCTTGTGAAGCAGAGCCGAGATATTAAGGGTGGGGAAAGAAAAATAAAGAGAGCATGTGTGTACACATGTATGCATGAGATCAGTTGGAACATCCTTCTCTGAGCCCCACATGTTACTAAAAACAAACAAAAACCATTTACTTAAAAACATACAAATTTACAAGGCCAGGCGATTCAGAATTTATACGACTATTGTGTCCTAAGATCACCCAAGGTGTGATTTTCAGTACCAAATATCCTACAATGACTTGGCACAACAGGATTATTGGAGGATGGAGACTCAGTGTTTATTCTGAAATCACTTGCTTGTGTCAGTTTAACCACAACTTCATCAGCAACTAAATGTTTGACCACAATGCCATCAGCATAAATGTAAATGTGTGAAAGAAAACAAAGTTTTTATTGTTTGAGGAATACAATAAACGTAATTTTTATGTAAAATCTCTTAGCTTCTAATTTATTCAGAAATGAATCTAAATTTGTTGAGGAAAACAGGAAAGTAAAAATAAATACAATATTTTAACATTTTAAACTACTTTTATGTTTGCTCAATTGATTAGAAAGATGGTTTTTACTTTTGCCTATGGTACGGTATCATAAGCAATGACTACATCATACATGGATGCATAATTTACATAAAATAAATGGAAGGACATAATTTCCTTATAAATTTATAATGACTATACTCTATCATTGAGAGTAGATGTCACTACTCAACTATATTACTACTAATAATACTAATAACTATAATACCACATTGTGTTTATACAGCACTTTTCATTCCAAAGAACTTCATAGTACTTTGGAAACTATAAAAAGTATATAAATTATATATAGTATATATAAATATACACACACACACACACACACACACACACAGACCAATATGAGACTGGAGGGAAAGCTAAAGACAAAGACAGCAAGCAACACAGCCTACGTTTTAAACACATATGAAGAACACGAAACCCATGGCAACCTTTCAAGTGGAATACAGTGAACACTCTAGCAGCACATATCAACACTACACTTTAAGAAAGGAAGTGAGGAATATCAGATCTAATTTAAAATACATGGTGGAACTTAGTTACGCATAATATAGATATCCAAATTTAAGTTTACTCAGGGCATCAAAGCTAACAACACTAATGTTTGTGAAAAGTGCAATAGGATTTTAATGCCCAGGGCTATTTGGCGTCAGTTTTGTCTCACTTGAAAGGTAGCACGTGGAACAGCAGCATCCACCAACACCATATGCAGCAATGGTTCAGTAAGGAATCAAAGAAGAATTCATCTGTTCACACACACACTTTCTATACTTAAACTCAGACACACACTGAAATATATACTCCATCCTTTCAGAGAGGCCTGTCTCATCCTTACGTATCATATCTTTTCACATACACTGTGAAACAGTTTCAAACATGCATGTATGTATTCATTCAAGCCACATTTAAAACCCACACATTCAGAGCCACACTCCAACTGACCTTCACAGACACACAACACACACAATCAGACAAGCTGAGTCACACCACACAGCACGCACTCACTGCACGTCCATATGGGAACATTAATATATGCTCAGTATTTTTTCCACTTCCCTTTCTGTCTACTATTTTTACTCTCCTTTCAATAAAGGTGTCACACGTCGACATGATGATAAGAGACTGAACTGTATTTCCTACCATGAGTTAAGGTTACAAAAAGCTACTGCCACTGTAACATGACAGACAGCGGTATCTGGTTTCAGTGGCCAATAACACATCTTTTTAAAATAAATCAAAATACAAATAAAATATAATACCAAATAAAAACAGCCACAAATTAATAGAACTAATTACAAAAAACATGCACATACAGACTTCTAGGACACAGGTCAAGGTACATCCCCTGACAGATGAGAGGATTATTCTATCTCTAATTGCACATCTGTCAGCAACTACCATTCTCTGAACTTCAATGGCTTTCTAATCACATGACCATATACTACTAGTTTCTTCTGCAGTGGACCCATCGGCAGTTAATGTGGATCTGACAACTGAAGTCTATGTTTGTTGTCAGTCACTGGGTGAACATGTTTTACCTCTGTCTGCATAGGAACAGAGTTATTAGCATTCAGGATGTTCTCAGTAAACAGAGCCACAATCTTCCTTGGTTTTCTTTAAATGTATTTTATGCCTCTGGTAGAACCAATTTCTAAGGATGACTAGGATATATAACCTCAGTGTGGATGGCAAAGCTATTAATTTGGCAAGTTGCCAGCTAGTTTCATTTGGGGATCTAACACTTATCCCCATTGCCAGTGGATGAGAATATTTGACATTCTTGTAGTATTTCTCCTTTGTTAGCTTCTTGACATACAGCTCTATGTCTGGATTAACTGATGGTTCAAGATGCTTTTTTGATATTGGCTTTTGTCTTTCTGCATCTGAGTTCCTGAACTCATGATCATAACGAAGTATTGTGATGTGTGCTGGGACAACACTATGCATGTATATCGTTAATGTGACAAGGATAGTTTTGGTTTTCTAAAATTAAGGTCTTGCTCTTAGTATTGACTATGCATATTAACACCTGGACATGGTGTGTTTGAACTGATTCATCATTGAGAACTGGTGATATGAGTCAGTTTTCAGTGTGGGCCACTGTTATTAACTCAGGAAATTGTGATTTATGATATGCAGTGCAAAAGCTTTTTTTTTTTTTTTTAAGTCCCAGTTTAAAAAAAAAATTAATTCAAATAGATCTCTGTAAATTCTTGGCTAGGGCTATCAAGAATCCCACTCAGGTTGTTTCAATGGATCTTTTGCATCTTATTTCCTGTTTTTAATGCAGGTTTCACATTTAGATCTCTTCTTATCTTCCACAGGTGTATTCATGTCTTGCCAGAAAGCACACCTCTGGCCCTGCTCCCACGTATCTCTGTACCCACACAGGCATTATGAATTAAACTTAGCATTTCCAACTTTAGGCAGAGTGACAATGTCCTTTGTAGCGAATCACATTGTATGCAGCAATTTTAACTATAAAGTCCCAATAATTTTTTTAAAGTAACTGCTCCTTTAACTTTTTTAAGTAACTCCTCTTAATGTAGCTCCTTCTTTTCCCTCATTTTGGGTGTTCCTGGAAACATGTCCAATGTAAGTAGCTCCTTGTTAAGCTTCTACATTTAACATGTATTTTTGCAATTCAATATCATTTCTAGTAGTTCCAGGATAGAGGAATGGGAAAGACGGGTCCTTTGGACCCTGCTATTAGTTTACCCATGGATTTTATCTTTATGTCATGCTATGCATTTTTTATTAGATGTACTTCAATTTTTAGACAATTCAACACCACTTTCAGTTGGGAAGCATAGTATTTCATTAGCCTGTAAATATCCACTGTTCTTTGCTAGCTCAGTTTATTTTCTTGCAAGAAATTTCTTCTGGTTTTAACTTGGGTATCAGTTATGCCAGAAATAATTAGTCCATCAGTTAATTGTTCAAATTTAAGCAATTTAGCTTTACTATGTAGGCATATAATGATGCTTGAGTGTCTCACCTGGCAGTTGACTTCTTGTAAAGAAAATGTGCCTTTCCCAAGTGACAGTCATATGTACACAATATTCTTGAAATTTCTGCATGACTTTGTCTAGCATTTGCAGTCTTTTCTTACTCTCACTGGAATGCATTATAGATCTCTAGTGCCTCTGGGCCCAACACATAGACCAAGCATGGAGGATTTCATCCTCTCTGATTTCTCTGTAGTACCAATCACATTCAAGGGAATTTGGAAGCACTACGACCAACTCCACTAGCTCACTGCCAGCTTTCCTTACAGAGTGAAAGAGGCAGGTGGACTCATTTGCTGCTTTATTGCAAAGATTTTGTTTTCTTCTCACAACATAGAATACAAGGGCAACACCCTGTAGGGCTGACTAGAGGCTGAACTTTATTTACTGATCCCAGTCACTTGATATAGATCAGATTTATAAATTTTAGTTCCCCTTCACATAATAAGGGTCAGTATCCACGGACTTCAATGGCTACTGCTATATCTGTCACACATTTCAGTTTTTTTTCCTTTCTGAATTTAAAAGAACATGAAAAAATTCTGTTCAAAAAGTTAAACCTATGAAAAACAATGCATTTAGAGCTGGGGCTGAATGCTCATTCTTAACATTTGCACATAATGTAGTCTTTAGCTACAAGGCTGCATAATATTTATGTAATAATACAATGTAAAATATATTTAGAATAGTGATAGGGACAGATCATAAATCTTTTACTCACGCAAATCATCCAACTGATTTTAATATCGTAGAGCTACTTGTATGAGTAACAGCTACTTCATAATTCAAGACTGTAGGACAGGGTCCTTAGACACACATTTTGCATACATTTATTCCATGTGATGAGATTAAAACTAAACTAAACAGGCAGCCAACATCAAAAAGGAAATGCTTAAATCAAGTAAAAATCTGTCAAATATAACTGGTCATATATTCTCTTCAAGTACTGCTATAAGAAATAGTTTCAGAATAAACACAACAACAAAGAAAATCCTCAGAAATTCATGCTTGGATAAACCATAGACCACGTCTGCTGTTTACCTATATGCAAAGTAACCAGATGCTACTGCTGCTGTCATGGGCAGAAGCAATGTATGTATATGTTTGATATAACACCACCAGTTAGCTACTCAGCGAATGCCATGTTGTGTACTAGTCCAGTTCCCTGGCACTCAGTGAAATCATGAAATACTGTTTCTTACGTTCCTATTCATCCTCATCCCCTCAAAGAGGATGAAGGAAAAGGCTGTCTTGCAAGAGGTTCTGCAACATTACCAGGGCCAAGGGATGGAAAAGGAAAAGACAGGTGGCCTCACACTAGGCTACCAAATTAGAGAGGCATGAGAAAGCAGCTTTAGAAAGGCGGCAGCCTTGCTGTTTTGTTTATACATACCTTTCTCTTTTAGGAGACATTACCTGTGGAATCTCACTCTTAGCTACAGGAGTGAATAAGAATGACCACCACTGAGTTAGAGAAAAGTTATTCTACAGCTCTCTACTCTCTCCACCTCCTAATGAGGAGATACATACCAATTTGAATTTAATTTTGTAAAAAAAAAAAAAAAAAAACCATAACCTGTGTATTATACTGTATTGTATTATTCAAGAAATGTTATATATTTTGCATGATTAAAAACTGTATCATATCGTAATGCATGTGTGCAAGAGGACAGATATAAGAATGATTGTTCAACTTTAGTTCTATGGTTCCTGAATGTATCTGATTAGTTGTGTAACCCTCAGACTTCAGTGACATACTTTGTATGCAATACACAGTTTATATTGTTTTAAAAATGAATAATATGCATGCGTACATCTACTGTGTGACATATGAAGTTTTGCACACAGTTAGCACACTTCACACAGCAAGAGCACAGTGAAAGGAATATTTAGTTACTGTCCTCTCCATTCTTTCATTCAGAAAACAAAAAATGTTCTGCCCTCAGTAATACTGTGGCATAAGAACGAATTCATTTTGGTGTGTATAAACAGACGTCAGATAAAACACACACCGTTCTTTTTTCAGAGAGTTGTATATCAGGTCCTTCATTAGTTCATAACAATTTTTTCCCACACTGTTCCTCTCCAATAAATGAATACTCTATAGACAGGCAAACATGCCATTCTTTAAAATCAGGGATTACAAGAATAAAATATTTTCGTACTTGATTATTCTAAATTACAATTTCACTTAAATTAGTACTGCTCTAAAAATGTTGATTTTTGACAGTTTTAAAACTCCAATAAACTCTATTAATTTTTAGAGAAAAAAATTCTTAAGTAGGAAGCAGGGAAATATTGTTTCTTTTCTTTATTCTTCTGCCATGCTCAGGTTAAATTAAATAGGAAAGCAGCGTCTCCCAACATTTCTTTTCAAATACAACATTTTGCATCTTTTTCTGTGGTAATTGTTTTTTTTCCAATTATTTAATATTTCATCTGCAAGAGTAAAAGCTCCTAATTGTCTCTCAATTATATCATTCAAAGATATGTAAGGAAATGAGTTTGTTTCTTTTTTAACTGTTGACTTAAAAAATGTCAACATTTTAAGCTTTTGTTCTCCCTACTTAAAGCAGTTTTGTTTCTCTCTCTGTCTCAGTTGCAAAAAAAAAAAAAAAAAAAAATTAAAAATGGTTATTTAGACTCTAACCTGAAATGCTACAACCTCTGGCCCGCCCTTCAGCCCTTCCATTGCAAAGGTCTCCAGGTGCAGTTTGGGTAGCTGCAGGGTGAAGTCATTCCTGGTTGCCGCAGTCCGTGACAGCGAGATCTGATCTCTGACCTAAAGGGAAAAAAACCCAGCATCAATGGTAATTCCCCTTCAGACACATTAACTGGGATGAACTGGGTCCCCTTGAGCCCACTGAGTGGACTTGCATTGATCGCTGGACCTGAAATCCATGAATAAATTTAGGACTAATTGATTTTTCGTTGCAAATAAATCTCTAATTCAGAGTGCTTGGAGAGAATGCTAAGAAGAAAAAGCATCCTCCTCTGGACTGAAATGAGAAAGGAAGGAGTCACTGAGGGCTTCACTGCAACTGGTGTACAAATTTTACAGATCCATCCCTCCTAAAACACCTAACACAAAAGAAAACAAATTATAGGCAGTAATTACATTTTCCATCCAACAATCATCAACTATTAATAAAAGTACTATGCAACAGCACACAAGAACAGAGATGATAAATGAGTTTTAACTGCTATGTAGAGATCATATCCATACTATATTGGGGTTCAATAGTACAAGTTCAATTAAATCCCAGAACAAAATTTAAAATCCTTCCTAAAACAAAAATAAAAATCTACCTGTAGCAGGATTTTTTTCTTCTGTTAATTGCACAGCCTGTTAGATTTCTTATGGCACACTCACATTGAGGAACTAATACACTTTAATATCAGCCATCTAAGCTGTATACCTTCTAAGCAAGGAGCCCAGAAGAGGAAACTAGTATTATTTGGACAAAGTCTAGATAATAATTTTTTAAGGATTCCAAAAGGTAAAAATTAACAAAACACCAACCACAATATAAATGTGAAAGAGTCCTACTTGTATTGACAAATGTAACCATATGCAGTTGGTATCACACTGCCACCTGCTGGCTAAGCAAGAAACTGCTTTTAATCCAGCATATATAAATTTACATGCAATTAAAATGAAAAAAATACCTAAGTAAAACTCTCAATTATATAAATATGATTAATATTTTCTCCTTTAAATATCTGAACATGTTACTGTGTCACATTAAGATGAAATATTTTCATTATTAACTAAAACAGCTTTCCTCACGTAGCAAAAGTATATTTTGTAGTATGTTTATATATTTGTGTATAATTTATACTGTAATTGATGTATATTACACACACCACACACGTAAAAACTGTACATATGCAATTTTTTCATATTTATTTTCTACAAAAGGCAATTATTAATATGCCCTTTTCCTAATTTTACACTATTTTTGGATCCTACATAATAAAATTCCAATAGTTAAACTGAATTGAATTATATTATATACTAATATGATATACATTATATCTATTAAATAAGATTAGTTACCATTGTAATGGTCATTATTCACTTTTATTATCAATGCATAGTTTTAAAAGGGAATAATAAAATAACAGAACATACCATTTACCAACACTACTTATAAAGCTAAATTTGGGCAGCTTCTCTTTCTTAGAGTCCAACCTTTCTCAATATCCCATCAATCCTAAATTAAAATGTATTCCAACTGATTTAAAATCCTAGATGACATTTTTGTCTTCTTTCAACCACTTCCGTTTATTTTAGATGCAGTTGATTATTGTGATCAACGTACCCCATGTAGCATAACAACATTTGAAATCTACTGTGATTAAATGTGTGTGTGTGTGCATGAAAGAAAAATTGTATAGATACACAGGACTACAAATACGTTATTTTTAATTCTTTGCTATAGTCTATAGGAATAGGGAGCCTCACATTTCCCAGGTTGACCTAAAGAATTCCTGTCAATACCTGTGGCTGCCAAATATATGCACTGTAATACAATTTTTATAACAGAGTAGGCCACACATTTTTTCACACATAGTGTACTAGGTACAGGATATACAGTCCTGTGGAACAAACATATTCTCCAGGGTCTTCTGTCAGAATGTGGAATGCTGTTCAAATGTTAACCTTGCTTAATATAACACAAACATGTTATTTTAAATATATATTTGATTTGAATTTTTATAGTTTATATATGTCAACTTTTCAGGCTCTTTTAGTTGCCCATATGCACAGAGATAAAAGAAAACATTAATGTGGATTAAGGTACTAAGAATTTATCAACATCAAACCACCAGTGTTTTGCCTTCTACCCTTCTGAACCATAGTCAATAGATCTAAATATTTTACTGCACCCTGGCCAATTCATTGTTTGATGTTTAAAAACTCACCCAGAATCAAAGAAAATTTATTAAATTTGAGCCCCCAAATGAGATACTATTAGCTTTGAAAGTCAAGTTTAACTGCGATATTGATGATTCTCTTTTTTCTGTGACAAAATTCACTAGGGAAATCCCTGATGTCAAAGTACAAAAGCAGATTGCTATACTGGGGGGGTGGAGGGAGAGGGGGAAACAATGTATAAGCAATGTAGGTATAATGCACAGCATAGTACACATAGTGGAGATCCTTTTAACCCTATTAGTGTCAGATGCTATGTTTCACTACTGGGGCCTGACACTCACTCGACAATAAAACAAAGGCATTTTTTTAAAATGTACTAAATGTAAATCATTAACAACACAACATCAGAAAGGAATGCATTAGTTCCTTAAATGTCCGATTTCTGATACTAAGATTCTCAGTTGAAATATAGCCTAATTTTTTAAACCTTTTAGATATAAAAAAGGATGTATCTTATTTTCAATCAGCTTGGACGCTTTGCTTAGATAATATATTTATGGCTTTTCTTTTGACAAATTGAGAGTTGTCTATATTGTATTTATTAAGGTTTAATTGAAATGGAGAAAACTGAAGTCTTATTTATTTACAGGCCACATGCTGTGCAAATATCCTTATGCTGCTTCACCAATAAAGTCAGCACACCCTTTCAATTGACCACCTACTCAAGGTGTGACAAGTCATTATGGCCCCAATTCTGTATAAAGATCTACGCAGCAAGAATTTTATGCATTTATGTGGAATCCCACTGACTTCCCTTTCAAGATTTTAAGTCGAAAGTAAAACTGTTTTCTTCACTTTGAAGAATTTTTTGAGTGCTAGAATGATGGGTCTGTTTTGTATTGCTGGGAGGAGGTCAGTAGAATGTTTGCAAAGTGAAACTAAGTTAAGAAAAACAAAAGTTGTCGGATAAAGTGTTGCACTGATACAAAATTGTACAACACAATGAAGACGTTTTTACTCCCCCAAATTGTAGCAGAGAAAAAGAGAATAGTATACAATTTTGTATAGCCTCTTTCATAGCAAAAGTATCGCAAAACTCATCACAGTTGACTAGGACCTGTAAGTGAAAAAAACAAGAACAGAAGTTTTGCCTGCAAAAGAACTGTAGGACTGAGACCTTTAAACTACCCCCCGCCAAAATAGGTTTATTACAATGACAAAAATGTACAAAACTGCTTTCACCTTCTTATACAGAGAAAGGGGCATAGAGACGGTGAAATCAAAAGAAAAAAAATACTCATATGCACCTATGCTAGATTGCTGCAGGAACTTTGGCTAGATTTCTGGTTCCGACAAACCAATGTTGTAAGTGTTGATCCTGCAAAGACTTACAGATGTGCTTAACTTTATGTACTGTGAAAAGTTTCACTGGCACAGTAGGTAAGTTAAGTACATTTGTAGGTTTTGCAGAATCCAGGACTTTAAAAAAAAAAATAGTGCCAGAAAATGAGCTAAAACTAAAGACATAAAGTTGCATGAAAACAACAGACTGTGAAAATATTCTGAAACAGTGCAATATAGGGATTTATTATGACAGTCTGATTAACTTTTTAATGAATTGGAAGAGTTGGAAAAACCTCACTATACCCACTCAATTTTAAATCAATAAAACATTGATGAATTCAGATCAAAGGTAATAACGGGAGCATAACTTGAAATTAAAAGTTAGGTTAGGTGCCTAGATGAGACACAGTTCAATGCACCAATCTTTCATGTCCAGAAATAGAGGTTAAATTTTTGTTGGAAACAGTTTTGGCTGCATCCTAGTTCCCATTTACCCACATCACTAACACCCTAACCTCCCCACCCCATAATCTGATATAATTAGTTATACCTGCTCAAGAGTTGGACTACATACAAGGGTGCTTAAGGTCAAGGTTAAGCTGCACTTCCCTATCTATGGGCTTTGCACAGTGCCACTCAGTAAATATGGGTAAGCTAGAGATTTTAGTTCCTCACTTTGGCCTGATTTGTCAACACTTTCTTACAGGAGTAAGTGCTACTCAGTGTAAGAACTGCAGAACTAGTCCTTTTGTCAGTACCAAATTCACCTTCAATGTTTAAAAGTACTGCCAGTGAGCAATAAAATTTTTCTTCTCTATTTTGTTTTCAATTAATTGTATAGATCTTCATAGCATTTTGTACAGAATGCCTACAAATCAAGGGAAAGAAAACCATAATGATATGGTCCACTATAAAGATCTAATCTATGCGAGTTTGAGATGGTCATGTTACTCAGAAGTTGGGAAGCAATGAGAGACTTGTGCAAGTCATTCCAAATGAGCGCTAATAAATTTTTTTTATACATCATCATGTATTCTGTATGACACATAATTAACACATATTTCTTGACTCTTTTTAAAATAGGAAATGGCATTTAAAATAAAAAAAACACATCTTAACCTTAAACACAGTATTGTGATCAATTTACCTGCATGGGGAATGCTCATATCCCCTGAAGTGCACCCTGGATGAGGTGCACATTGTGTGGGACAAGCCCACTTTCTTCACTCTGGATATTGTATTCTGCCCTTGCCTTATTCATTGCATATGTTGCTTATAAATTACTTTAATGTGTATTTAGCATACACACAGTAGTAGAAGATTCTATGTATATATTTAAGGTTTAAAAATATATGCATTATTTTGTATTGCATGTGGTCATGCAATTAAAGAGGATATTGTAATGTATATGGATCAGTGATCAGAGTTAAGATTATATGAACATTCCCTTTGACGTTCAAAATAATTTGAGGAAAACAATATACTTTTGTCTTAATTTACCAAAAGGAAAGTGCATCTCAGAGGTGTTCACACTCAGGAGTATAATCTCTGTTAAAAGCTCTCCTCAGAGAGACAAACAGAAGAGATTGTAACAGAAGTTACCAGTTTATCATTTGTGTTCAATCATTTTTGTTTAATGTTTTCTTTTCCTTTATTTAAATAATAAAATAGCCTTGGTTGTTAATTGTGATTATATTTGCTCAGTCTTGGTCATGGTGTCCCCTAATGTATGTAAAAGCACCCCTGTGACTAAATAGTGGGAGCCATACCTCCAAGTTGGCAGTAAGAGAACAATTAGTAACAGATGGCCTATCATTTCTTGTTTCTCAAAACTAAATACTTTTAGTAATTGTTACAACAAAATTACTTGGCATCCAACAATTTAAAACTGCCCCTTTCAACCTCAGAAGGGTCAAGCAATGAATATACATATAAATCTGCCAGCACAGTAGGCTGAGCCCAATGCTGTAGAAGATATCTGGGATACCCTACTACAGTAACTCCTATACATAAAAGACATCTTCAGGGAAGACTCCAAAGCAGGAATCCCCTCTTCTGACTGCCCTCAGAATGAACCTTGCACTTCAACCCTGAAGGCAGTGAGATCGACTTTGAGCGGTTAATCTCATATTCAAGGGTGACTTGTGCCTTGAAGATACCAGAGCTGCAAGAGGTAAAGAAACTGCATAGAAGAGAGGAAAAAGAACACCCATAGACACACAATTAATTAGGATTGTACAAAACCCTGTTTGAATCTACACAGGTTCCAAATATGCTTTATGACACCTTTCCACACATCCCAATTCTGATGCCTGCTGGGGGCCAAACCAGCTCCAGGCATAAATTAGAACAGATTAGATCTGCTCTAACTTGAACCCTTGGTTAGATACTTCCAAGGAGCTGCTCGGCTGGGCAAGTTCACCAGCAAGGCGAGCACTGTCCCTTCCATGCCCCAGCCTCCCCCTGGAGTGGGAAGCATAGAACGGGCTATGACAGGGGAAACCTCAGCAGTTCTAACTCTCCTTTGTGCTGCTGTAGCTGCCAAAGGGGACCTGTGATGAACTAAGGTTCTGGCCCTCAAGAAGTCTACAGACAGGCTTCCAGACTCATTTTGATACAATCACCTCCTTGAATCCATGGCTCTGAATGAGAACATAACTGAATGAGAACAGAAAGATTACTTGCAGCAGCTGTACTCCCTCTTCCTTTGATGCCATATAGCCTTCAGATCTTTCAAGCCCAGAGAGTCAGCAACACCCTTTTCCATTTGCTTCTTCAGTGCAGATTTTAGATCAGACCTTAGAGGACAGATCTGAGCAACTTCCTCAACTCCTCTGCATGCAGAGGCTGATAAAGTAGCCGCTGGTGCTGAGGCAATCAGCTGAGACAGTCTATGACAGGCCTGCACTTCTTAAATCTTAGGCACTTTAAGTCCACCATCAGGGAACTGAAACAAAACTACAAGATAAATTACAGGTAGAGGGACCTAATCAGATTGGAACTGATAATGGGAATGGAGCCAGCCAAGCTACATAGTGGCTCAGAGCCTAATAAAATAAACAAACTACACTAAAATGCAAGAAATCCTAACTAGATGAAACGGTGCCACACAATAGCGAGAAAGAGGAAGAGATTTCTGATATGACTGCTACAATTATTTGGGCATTTACTATCTTAATGGTATATGAGCACCCAGCTCCTTACATAACCTCTCACCAAATGAAGGAGTAAGCACACAACTCCAAGAGGGGCTGTTTTCTGAAGTAGGGGACACATTGACAATAGACAGAGGAGAATTACAGTAATTTAACATTTTAAAATTTATCTTTGATATCTTTTGAAATAACACCATTATTTCTAAATAAACACCTGAAACAAATAACTAACAACTGAAAATTTGTTTAAAATTGCTGTGTATTATACCTGAGTCTCTTTTTCATGTTATTGCCATGATACAATACATATATATTCACAAATACTATATTACAGCAAATCTTACACATTATTATTTAAACAACATGAACTACTGGATAAAAAGATGTGATGAGACATGACTCATAAAATGGATTTTTTTTAATTAAAGCTACTCAAAGGCATAGGATTAATTGTCAGAGTGAAAGAGTACAATCCTATGCTTAACCAGAATTATAGTGTAGGCTTCTGCACACTACCCCCACAAAAAATCCATGCTCAGTTGGATAAGATGCTAATTTGATCCAGACCCTCTTTAGCAAACACTAACCATTGTGCCAAAGCTATGCTGTAGTTGTAGGATGTGAACTATAATATGTCCCATATGAACAGATTTCAGTGACCTTGGGTTGGAAATGAACCTATGTCTAGAGAAAATAATGGCTAACACTTCGACTAATTTCACAGTCCTCCACACAGGCTATTTCCTTACTTAAGGCAAACTACACAAAAATCTTCAGACATCTGAAAGAATGAAGACAGTCAAGCTCTGGAATTGGTTATTTAGATAAGTCTAAACTGAAAACAGTTAAGTACATGGATATGACATTCTGCAATGTCTTATCTTTAGTTTGTCAAGGTTTTAAAATCCCTCTTGAGCTGGAGTACCATTTTTAGCTTGGCTAGGTCAGAATGACACTGAACAATATGAATGATGACACACTAGACAGCTATATGGACAGAGTTGTCATCAGTAAACCAGCTGTGCTAACACCTGTATGTCCTGCACAACTGATCTTTAGGAACAAGGATCAAGAAAGACAGATTAGTAGGGGGAAAAAACAAAAGCCATTTACAAAATTTTAAAATTAAGGGAAGAGATAATTATGTGAAGGGGAAAGAGAAGAAAATAATATTTCATATTTAATATTATCAGATACACATTATGATAGCTTGTTTCTTCTTATAATTCCTTACAAAAGCATTTGGAATGTCCAAAAATCTAATCTATTTCCTTTGGAATTTGTTTGTTCCACATGCACATGCACACTCATCTGCAATAGGTGTCAAATTAACACTACCAGACACTGAAGTAAAGAACAGTCACTGCACACACAACAGCAGTTCCTGTTTCCCCACATTGTCCTGCCAGTATCTCTCAACCCTGTCCTGGAAGAACTACCTCAAGGAGTGAAGTTAATTTCGGCAAAAATTTTCAGACTTGACTTCCTGAAATTAGAAACCTAAAATCAATATTTAGACTTCTAAATAATGTGGCTGATTTCTAGATGTGCTAAGCACCATGGATCCCATTAAAGTCAGAGGGAGAGGGTGTGTTCAGCACTTCTGAACATAAGGCCACTTTTATTTAGAAGCCAAATATAGATTAGAGTGCCTAACTTTAGGCACTCAACTTTGAAAATTTTGGCCTTTGTTTTCAGGCCTGAACAATCTTTGGTCTAATTGTTGAGATTGCCAGTGAGTGCCACTTGCAATGGATATAAGTGAAGTGGATGTTGGAAGCTGGATTGAAACCTTGCTATAAACAATGTTTTACAGGTCATAAAACAACCATCATAAAGTAAATGAATTTTTCACTAAAGACCACACCTGAGGTAGCAAGACTTGCTATTACATTTCTAATTCTTAAAGCTCACCTCAACTCCTCCTATCCCACTGTTCTATATTCAAAAAATAATTTAGCATTAAGGCATATATTAAAATCTCACTCCCTACACACAAGCAGTTACACTGATTTTTCCAAGGAGAAAAACAAAAGAGGGTTAATGCAAGCCTTCCAACTTTGACAGTGACATTAAAAAAAAATGATTACAACCAATGGGTCAAAGCTTGATCTCAGTTACACTGATGTAAAATTGGAGTCAACGTAGAAGAATTTGGCCCAGTAACCTTTATATATTGGTCATTTAGTCTTCTCTATAAGTTCTCCCCTATAGACCTTTAATCTTTAGACAACAATACACTTTTACATATTAAACCATAAATGTAAGCAATCACAAGAAAAAAATCCTGTTTATATTTAAACTAAAATAATCTACTTTACATATACACATTAGTTGTACATAATAGCTACCACATTTTTTTACCATTCTTTCAGACAAATTGTATCCCCCAAATGCATTATAAAAATAAATCACAAAGTTGAAATACAAAAACTAGTAAAAGGAAAATGAAATTAGGAGTAGAGGACAAGGTGAGAAGAAATGTTTACAGATGAGATCTGAAAAAAGATAAGAGCGTTGATGAGTTTAGAGCAGGGGGTTCCAACCCAGGGTCCTTTGGTTCTTATCTGTGGTGCCTGAGGGTGACTCTGGTAAGAAGAAATTTGTATGAATGTGATTATGAATTGAAAACGTGACACAGAAAGGGACTTTTAGGTGGAAGGAGAATTGTTCCAGAGTGGTTCATTTGCAAAGGATGAAACTGAATGCAGATTAATTTGAACAAATAGAACTTTATTAAACCTATGAACTGCTCAGTCTATATGGATGAGTTACTTCCAATCTGTCTCCGTGTTCCCTTGTTTCCACTGGTGAACTGTGTTTGATCTCCGAAATGTTCTCCACATGCCACTTTAGGCAGGGCAGCTGGATTACACTGTTAACAGGTGTTGGAACCTTGCTGGGAGATGCTAAATGATTTCCACTGGTTCACTGTGACAGGTGCAGCTCGTTAACCCATCAGGATTATAAGGAGTGGCTTCTTTGGACAGAGAAACCTAGGGTCTGGGCATGAGTGGGAGTTGTTTATTTTGTGTTAATTCATTAATAAAGCTAAACATCAGGAAGAGGGCAAGTTTTTGAGCCTACAGAGCTAATACTGAGTGGTAGTGGACGAGAGTGAAAATACCACCAATTTACAAGGTGCATCTGGGTTAAAACAGTGAAGAGTATAAGGAGAGTGTTCACAATTTTATGGCCATGAACTGATTTACTGGGATAATTTGCCATGGCAGCAATGTACACATGAAGAAGTGTGGAGAACTGGGATTTAGGGTGGCCTTAAAGAAGGGAGCGACAACAGTCGTGTTGAGAGGTGATGTGAAGTCATGGCAGAGGATTTCAGCAGTGTTGGATCTCAGCTATTGCTCTGGCTGGTTATATGATTATAATTGGTAATTTACAGGTATTTATAAAGCTAGTCAGTAAAAAGAACAGGTTTAGCATGCGCATTAATGTGATAAATAAATATACTACTATTACTCAGAAATATATAAGATATTAATGAAATATGGCTTATCAACAAATACAATATGCATATTTATATTAAAATTACTTTTTATGATATTTTGAATGGAAAATGTTTAAGAATTTTTCAAGGTTTTTTTAAAATACAATTTTTAATATAATGTAGTTAGATTTTTAAACTATTTTTTTTAAGTTTTTGTCAAGAAAAATATGAACAGTTACATTTAAAGAGAGAACAAGTACTAAGTACAATATATGAAATACTAGTGTAATCAAGTTTACACTTCACTCTGGTATTTTAACTTTTACAATAATAAATTGAAATTAAAATTAGAATTCTAGGAGAATTTCACTGATCAGTGCAGTTAAAGATTTTTCTTTGAAAACTGTACTAGTCACATTTTTCTACTGTTTATACATTTATTTATCAAGCCTTAGTATAGATGTTCACTGTAAATACTTTTGTGGTTAATGCTATTTTGTTCCCAGTACGAAATGGTTTACAGTATTTCCAATCCCAAGCATTCAAGTATTATGAGTCAGGCTTCAAAATCACGTGACTGGTTTAAAATAATGAAATATTTTTTAAAAAGGTTCTTTTTATTTGCTTTCTGCTTTTCACATCTTTGAGGTACACTCAGGCCATGTTTACGAACTTTTCTCCACATTCATGAGGGCTAAAAATTTGTTTTTTTAAAAAAGGAAAGTCAGGATTGTCATGTAAGTCACTTGACTCCAGTCCACAAGTGGGAGTTTAAAGAAAATCAGCAAATATCACGAGTCTCATGATAAACTTATAGAGATGGCAACATTGAGCTTTACAGTAAATTCTCTGGCTCTTCCACTTTGTTTGACACTCCAGTCAAAAAAAATCAGTCCTCATTATGAATGAAAGAATATTTTTCTCTGGCATAAAAAACTTAAACCTATGTTATTAATATTTTAGATTAACAATTACAGTTCCGGTACAATTTTCCAATTAAAGCCGCAAGACAGCTGAAATCCAGTATAAATACAAATAAACATTTCAACATATAAAACAAAAGAACAGCTATCCCAGGCTCGAGTGCCTTTAACAAATAGTTAAAAATGCAAACAGCACAGACACAAAGAGTAGCCAGCCAATCTAAGTCCACTCAAAGAAACCAAAACATAAAACTGAAATTTACTCACCTCGGCTCCCACAAAATTCTAACCCATTTCCCCACCCTCTGAATAATTAGCCTTCTACTGGTGGGATAAAAAGACAGTTCAGACCAAATACCAACCTAATAACAGAAGCCTTAGCCAGAATCTCAAAATATACTTCCTAACCTAGAGTAGGAGGGTAAAGGGCCTTTCTGATTACTCAATTTTAGATTCTTTTAAAAGGTAGATTTATGTAGTAAACAAAGCCTACCAATGCATATTTAAAAACTATAATTCAAAAGGAACACAGTATTGTGTATAATGAATTTTCAAAATGTATTGTCAGCAAAAATGACAAACTTTCTTAACATCTAAATAAAGGACAGAGGAAGGTCCAACTTATACAAACTAGTAAAATAAACTGATCTGTTTAATAGAAAGAAAGAAAGAAAGAAAGAAAGAAAGAAAGAAAGAAAGAAAGAAAGAAAGAAAGAAAGAAAGAAAGAAAGAAGGTGGAAAGTGAGTTTTCAGAGCATATCACTTCAACACTTCCCATTGTGTGCACTAGGCTACAATGAGTTCTGCAACCAACTTGAATCTGGTTCTGGGATCTGATTTGCAGAAGTGCTGAGTATTCATAGCTGCAAATAGAATCAAATAGAAGCTATGCTTTGAACATATAAAGTGTTACATAGTGCGAAGCACTCTGAAAAATCAGTTCCTAGGTGTCTCAAATTAGGGACCCAAAATTAGAGAAACTTTAAACCTTTTTCTCTGTGATTCGGCTCCCCATCTGTAAAAATGGGGATAATACCCCCTCATTTTAGGGGGACATTCTGGAGATAACGAATTAATGTTTTTTAGATACTGTTGAGGTGAGTGCCACAGAAAAGCCCAGAAGGAATTTATAATTATAATTTATAATCTTCAGAGCAAGGTCCAAAATGTGCAGAAAATAAGAGAGAGGACCACACATCGATAATGATAATGCACAATACTGAATAGCTGCTCATTAAGTGAGCATCATCCATTCTGTGCGCTGATAGAGGCAGAAGTCCTGTGGAAAATAACACATGACAATGTAAATAAAGACTCATAATGTTTAAACACAAGGGGTCAAATTGCATAAGCAACCTTAATTCTGTCATTTCCTAAGTTTTGAGTGCATGACTTTCCAACTGTAATGATCTCTTAACATAGGGATGTGTGTGTATAATTAAATATAGGTTCAGCTACTGCCTACAGAACTATTGAGAGTTCCCATTTGAGAAAGACAGGTCTAATTCTGGATGGGCTAACCTACCAGTTCAAGCCTTGTGAGTGATCAATTGGTGACAATTTGGAGCATGAATACTTAACACTTTTGATGGCTGAACCATACATAAATCAATGTTACTGGCCTAAGGTCTCTGCCCACTTCACCTGGAAGAAAAAGTAGGATGCCTGAGATACAAGGTTTTCTACAGATTTGGTGTTCTGTACATCAACTAGGATTTTGAACATGTAGATATGTGATTGTTGCATAAGTGGTTATCTGGAAACAATTAGTGTCTCCATGGCTCAGTAGGTCCTGCCTGAACAACAAGTAAGGTAATGGTGTATTGAACAGAGAAACCACATCTGACAATCCAGGTCTTCTGGGCCAATGTGAAGTAATGAACATCACATGACTTCTTCTCTAATCACCTGAATAATCCTCTGCAGGAGAGGTGGTCGGAAATGTGAAGAGTAGAGAGAGCACCTCTCCCTAGTGCTATTCCACTATTTCCCTCTGTTTGTTGAGGACCGTCCTTTCGAGTGTCCTGCTAATAGTAGGAATAAAGGGACCGCTTGCTTCTGTAGCTTGATTTGTATTCTATGTCGGCTGCATTTCTTCATCCGCAAAATGGGAATAAATACTTACAAACCTCATGGGTATACTGTAAGAATAAATTAATTAACTGTTTGTGAGGTGTTCAGACACCACAGGAATGGGGGTTACTATACTTCAGAGATAGGTCCCATACTTTGGCTTGGGTTTTCTGGAACAGAACAAAGATCTGAAATTTATGAATTATTTACAACCATTACTATGATTTGCTACTGTGACTGATACATCATAAACTGGTAATGTTCTGACTCATTCTCAATCTTCATCAGGACACACATAATTTCTTTCTACTCTGTCAGGCGGGTGGCCTAGAAGGGGAAGAAACCCATTACTACTTGATAATTAGGAATTTAGGAGGTCAAGCAGCAGAAGTTGTTTAACTTTTTTTCGCCTGTGGTGCAAAGCACAATGATTTGTTAGCTAAGTTGTGTACAACTATAACTGATATACGAAGAAAGAAATAAGAGAAGCTCTCAAAGAGAAGCCATGGTTCCAAGACCTGTTTTTATAGCATCAGGAAAAGAACTGTGGGCACATGTGACCACTTACGAAACCCTGAATCAAATACTTGGAACCGTGAAAGAGTGGGCACGCTTCCTAGATTTTGGGACTTGGGGTAGAGAAACAAACTCCCATGACTGGGGATATGCAGAGGCAATTATCTATGGAGAGAGTCATTTATTTTAAGTGAGAAAAAAGTGAACAGCAGCTTTTGAACATTCTGGTCATTACAAAAAAATTACATTGAAAAAAATGTATGATGCTGCTTGAGGTTCAATTTGTGACAAGGAAAACTAACATCGCAAGATAGTAGAAATATGTCTGATTTCCACTGTGGTCATGAGGAAAAACACCCACAAAATGTCAATGGGACCTGTAATTTTAAAAAATGAGATATACTTAATATATTCAGTGTTGCTGTACTCAAGATAACAGCTAAATAATACAAGCCAAAGAGTCAACTTTAGATGGCTATTCAATTAAGAAAATGGTTTAAAATCACTGTGATGTTTTAGACTGTGCATCAAAGTTTACCCCTTTTTCTCATTCTGTTTAATTATTACCAAGGATTAAAGTAAAGCATGTTAAATCAAACAAACACTTATGACCGCTTGATATGTGACCTTGTTGAATGACCTCAGCCTCACTCAGTAAATACACAGATAATTCAAGAGCAATTACAAACAGTTTGGAATGATCAGTAACATCCTAATTTACTTTAGCAAGCATAAACAGTATTTGGGGGGAAAAGGGTTTGTAACAACTTTCATATTAAAAAATAAAATGAATATACCTGTCTAGAACAATATTATGATATTTGGTTTGCTGATCTGAATATTTTCTGGAGGTGAAAGAAGTTGAAGGGGGAAATCTGTTGATACTCTAATTAAAATTATGAATACGTCTTTGTATAATTTTAACCACTCCCACTATCAGCCTTCCTGAACATAAACAATTCCAAAAGTTTGGTATGACCTGAAATACAAACGCAATTGAGATGAAAGTGCTAAATACATCACCTTCTGTAGGGTGGCTTCCACAGATTTCATATGACTGGCAATTAATTCTTTGTCTCTATTAAAAGAAGGAAAAGTGAAGCCTTAATAAAAGAGTCTTTACTAAAGACAGGCTAATTTTCTGCCAATCCCAACTAATATCTTATAAAAAATTTCATGTTATAAAAATGTTTAAACAACTCAGAAAGTATTTATGCTTAGATTTCTCCTGACCTTTTAACTCCCTATATAAAATAATGGGGATACTGGCTCACTGGTGACAAAGAAGTCTGTTGAGTATCTAAACTCCTGCACTCCAGAAGTACACAGACTGGAGTTAGATGAGATCCTGGGGAGGCCTGCTTCCGCATCAATGCCACAGATACTGAACGCTTGATATGAGAACATCAAGGGTCTGACTGTGTCAGTATCAATGCAGAGATACAAGATGATGGTATAGGTACAGCAGGGTGTAATGGCAAAGACCTCTTTGAGGCAGAACGTTTATTAGCCTGGGTACAGCTGTCCAAAGACATCCTCAGTACCAAAACTTTTTTTGAAGTATGGGTCATAGAGGACACTTTAGTTGCCCTGACACTCAGAACCTCAATGGAACTCCCTCTTCATCCTGAAGTATCTGTGAGCCTTCTTCTGACTTAGTGACTGGGATTTCTTGGGTGATCTGGTACACCTATTTTTCTTGACAGTATCCCAAGACTTCGAGAATGAAGCTCTCTGTATTGCTGCCTCTCCTGAGGCCTTCAGTGACCAAGACTTAGAGGTCAACAGTGTGGCAGCACATGTATCCCTCAAATGACCAGGATCTTGAAGTGGATGGAGCATTAATAGAACTTGATGGCTTGTTTACAGGCGGGATTCTCATAGCCTGGGTCAGAAGCCAGTCTTAAGGCTTGCTCCCTCATCAGCAATGTGAATTTGATCTCCCTGTTTTTTTGAGATCTGCTTTTGAAGAAAGTGCAGATCTTACCCATACTGGGGACATGAGCGTCTCCTAAATAGTGGAGGCACTGAGAATGTCCACCATTGACCATCATAGCTTCCTGACAGGAAAGAGACTGCTTAAAGCCTCAGGATCCTGGCATACTCCAGAACAGAAGTCTAGAATAATCCCTCAATCAGGGGAAAAATGAACAAGAAGGGAAAATAAATGACCCCAACAAACCACTAATAAACTAAATTAACACTAACTATACCAGAAGCTAAGCTTTAGTAAGCAAGCACACTCAACACTCTATATCATACCAAAGGCAATTGAGAAAGAACGGAGGGCAGATTGCTCACACCATTCTGTATATCCTCAGTACTGGGCACGAGGATGCATAGGGCACAGGCACAGGCCAAACGGGCACTGCTACTGAAAATCTCCTATCAAAAGTGCAGGGGTGCACGTGTACCTAAAGTGTAACACTTTCTCTTGAAGAAGGTATTTTCTCAAACTCATAACAGGCAAACAAAAATGCTCATGCTATTACAGGACATAGATTTTGGAGCACTTGTCTGGGATTATTATATAAAACATATACTTAGTTTATACTGAACTAAGAGTTTTCTTTTTAGAGGATATATCACTGAACTTCAAAGAGAGAGAGCTGTACTTTTGTTTTCTATCACTGCATTATCCAGGGCTAAAACCCTGTGCATGAAAGTACGAATTGATCTTTTGTCTGTTTTAAGTGATCCCCCCAAGGTCCCTGCGCTCACTTTGCTGCCATGCGGAGGGCACTCTCTGCATTGTGGATGCTCTCTTCCAGTCGACGCTTGTCCTGCTCCAGCTGGGCAAGATGTCTATTGAGCTGACGCAGAGATTGATCTTTTCTTCTCAGCTCCATCTTTGCCTCGGAGAGACTCTGCAAGCAGACAGAAAGCAGAGTTACTTGTCAGCCCTGATAATTAACATCAATTTATGCCATAGGCTATTAAACAAAGAGGAATACAGACTGACTGTGAAGTAGATTTGGGCCATTACAAACCAAGATTTTACAAATTTTCTACCAAACGTATTATTCATTTACCAACACTACAAAAATCTAATTTTTTAAGTGCATCATACATTTATAAATGTTTTATAAACAGACATCAAGTGATCTGTTAAATCAAAGACAGGTTCTACGGGTACTATACTTAAACACCACATTCTGGGCACATGAAAATATCAGGAAATTTTTTTTTTTTAAGCAAAATAAATGTTAAGAAAAAATACTCCATAAGAAAGGAACTGACAGATAAGAAAAATGTAAAGTACTGTTCATTTAAATATTTAGCAATATTACTCCCTTACAGAAATCAACAAAGGAGAGAGTCCAACATAAAAACAAAGAACCACCCATCAGTTTTCTAGTGTGCAAAATCAATGTTAACAACATTGCAAGTTATGTCTAACACATCACTTTATGATCCATCGACTATTTTATGACTTTTCTGATCTCCAGCATATTTTGCATTTCTGTTCCCTAAAGTATACTCCCAATCTCTTACTTAGCCTTGAAGCTTAGTGTTTAAAATTAATTCAGATTAATTCAATGGATGCCAAATAGCACAGTAAATTGAACAATAAGAAACTGACTAGCAAAACTAGTCAAGGTTTTTACATTGTTTCTGTTATAATGTAACATAGTGATCATAACATCATGCAATTCATTGCTCCAATTCTCCTTCTCCATTTTGTTAGGAATGATCTTTGATGTTACAAACAGGAGTGCTAGTAATGTGTTTACATTATGGTAGTATGTTGTTTCTGTACTTTTGTTTAGGCCCATCTATTTTGTCTTTTCAGTATGTAAAACGATAATTTAAAAAGGAACTGGCTATAAGCTTACTTTACATTAAAAGGAAGGTTTACCATAACATTTTCAAAACAATATAGTGACATTTAACTGAGCAGTTGTAGGGCTAAGTCCTTCTTTGCTGTTTCGTAAACTTAGGGGATATGTTCTCATCTCTGGAGCAAGGAGTTTTAATGTTTGTATAGTAAACTACATTTCTACAGTTACTTCCATCTGAGGATTTCAAAGTTCTAGAAATTTTAAGGAGTTAAGGACCTGCTTTTCAGAATCAACGAGCACCCACAACTCCAGATGAAGTCAGAAAGAACCGTGGACACTCAGCACCTCTGACAATCAGGACCTAGACATGATGGCAAGTAGGCAACTTCCACTTGGGAAGCTGAGGATCAGAGAGGTTAAGGTTCTTGCCAAAGGTGACATAGCAAGTCTGTGGCAGAGCTAGGAACAGAATCTAGGTATTCTGAAGCCTTTAAATGGTAAGACTGTGCTTTCTCCAGGGAAAGAAAATCCGCTCTGCCTTAGCTGAGCTGTTTGATTTTCACGGTCGAACGTCTTTCTGACCAAAAAGAAAAGAAAAGAACACAAATGTATTGCTTGAGTGTTCTATTTTTGAAAGGTAATCAGTCATTTTACAAAGAAATGTTTTATGTCATTTGCCGTTACTGTGGACCAAGCCCTTTTGTAATTAAAAAAGGAATTATGCATATCAGCCGAGATAAGATGTTTAAGAATTGCTGCTACATATGTAGAATATTATCTTTCAAATATAATTTTAACTAAACATTTGATGATGATGATCCATACTCTGCAAACTGTTTAATTCAAAAGGGCCCAAGTATATTTTGTAACGTCATATTAAGAATGTTCTGTGCATCTTATATTCTGAATCCATAATATGGAATGTGAAGTGCCAAGAACACGTATTCATACCATACTATGACTGTGTTAAGAAAAAGTACACACAAAAGTCTAGTAAACATTTACAGAGCATTGAGAATATAACCAAATCAAAGACACCTCAGGCTTGCTAAAAGTCAATAGAACTTGTATCTTTTTAAATACAGCCAGACAAAATTGTCCCAAACAAAAGAAATTAAACAGTAAAGAAAACGATATTAAAATAACGTCCATTTGCAAAAGAAATAAAATTCAGCATTTAAAACTAAAATGTCACACCAAATCCATTTAATTTTTTTCTATGCATAGGTACTGTAGAATCCTGCTACACGGTTTTATGAAGCCTTCTCTCACATCAGTGCTACCAAGCCAATGTTTTAGCATTGAGCCAAAATGTACTGCACTACCAGAGAAGCTCTCTTTTGGGTAGGACATAAATTCCAAGCTCAGATCACTTGTGGTTATTAAAAATTCCATCAAACTCTTCAAAATAGTAGTGAGAACCTCACTGGTTCTCGAAGCTCAGACTCCAGCCCAAGTGGCAATGTCTACACTGCTACTTTTAGCCTCGTAGTCTGAGCTTGAGTAAATTGATCGAGGCTCTGAGATTTGGTGCTGCAGGTAGATATACCCTCAGCCCCCAACAGGGCTTGCGAGACATATCTTCCCCAGGGAGAGGTGGAGAGCCGGAACAAAAGCCTCAGAAGGGTTTAAAAACACTATTTAAAGACACTTGAGACAACTTTAGATGGCTAAGGGGAGAGGCTGAGAAAAAGACCCAGTTGGGGAGCAGTCTGACCCCTCCCCCCCCGACTTCAGAGGTTGGGATGTTTTAGGTAAGACAGGCTTCAGCCGTTAGATAAGATATTTGCGTAGAGGCTATTTTATTGTTTTAAAAATCCTTCTCTCTCGTTATGCTGTGCTCCTTCTGTTAAGAATAAATAATTCTTTGTTTTAACTTGCTGCGTAATCAGAGTTGGTACACAGAATATTGTAGCGTTGGGTCCAGTGTCAGAGTGGGAGAATAGCAGGATTCTTCCTGAGACACGTGAAGGTTCAAGGGGTGCATTTAGAAGAGACCATAAGAGAAAATAGAGGTACAGCTAGTCCTGATCTGTGACAGCTGTTACCATCACATACAACCTTAACTAGCCGGACAACATGAAAAGAGAAGATGGCAAAATCAAAGCTCTCAATTCACTGTTGTGTTATTATTTTAAACAGTTGAGGAACAATTTGCAGAGATCTTCAAACATTCAGCAATTGTGTTTGCCACAAATGCTGGCATGCTTAGGCACAATGGGTGATTTAAAGACAAAGTTTCAGCCTTATGTCTGAAATTCCTTGCCATCGTGGGTTAAAGTCAAACCTTTAAAGATTGTTTTAATACAGTTTATACTGCTTTAAAGGAAGAGCTACTAAGCCTTTTTTCCTTTCTTCAGATTGATCTAATTAAAACCCTTGATAAACTTTATGGACTCTAATATTTTCAGCTGAGTGACTGAAACCAAGCGGGTGTGCCTCAAGGCAGCAAGGCAACAATGATAAGCAGCAGGTTAGCCACTAATTTCTCAACCAGGGTAGATTGTGGAAGTGTGATGTTCAGATATCCAAGAAACTGTTCAGGAGAGAATAGGATAAATCAAGTTTAATAACTCTGCTCCTAATTGTTCCCCCAATGCTCAACTCTAATTACTTGGAGAACTCTCCTGACTGTCACCTGATATTAAGTTGTTGGAGGCTGAGTGTGGAACAGTGAGATAATCAATAAACATTTAGTGGGGAGAAGAATGAAGATCCCGTTAAGCAGTGGGAACCTGCAGCACCCAAAGCCCTTCTGCTCATGAGAAAACCTGTGGGACAGCCATAGTGATTGCAAAGCAATAATCCAAAGCACTGTTTCTAGGCCTTGAGGCCTTTAGGCAACAGTACATTTGAGAAAAAAAGGTTAACACGGTCACCCTAATTACAGACCACTTTCACATATTTCATATATAAGCTAAGACAAGCCAATTAGGTAGAAAGGAAGATAAGGGAAGTTTTATTTGTATACTAATTAAACCCCTGATGAAATTAAAGGAAAAACATACAGCTCTGTAATTGTGTCTGAGAAAGGTCACTTCAGGTTCAGTTATCAGAAAAGCACAGCCTTGAGATATTTCACTTAATCCAAACCATAGCCCTTATTTTCTTCTCTGGGTCTTAATATTTACTAAAATAAGAAAATTTCCTAGCCTGATAGTGCATTTATCTTGAAATGTTGCTCTGAACAATTTCAATTTTTAGAAAGGTAAGGCTAAATATGATAAAAAATAAAGTAAGAATAAAAACAAAAACAAAAGCCTACTACGCCTGCCCATAGTTTTACGAAGACGCTGAGTTTTCAGTTTGAAGAACAAAGGATTTTATATATCAACTTTTAAAAACCGAACTCCATTTTGTTTACATTTAGTGAACAGTCATTTGACCTAATTAGTTTAGCTTCTTAGGTAGTCTTATGCTCATTCACCACACAATTATGTTCATTCATCTGTAGCCCACCAAAAATCTCATACATAAGTTAAGTTTCCTTCAGATTTCTAGGAGGAAGGTACTTGAACCACCTAGCTGTTTCTTTCCTTACACTTAGCATGAAGCGTAATTTGCTGGTGGAAACAGCAAAGTAACTAATAGCATAGGAGAAAAATCTCTTTTATTTCTATACAGCTTAGGTTCTTTGTACTTAGGAAACTTTTTTATAAAAAGTTGTAAACAGAAGTCAAAGTTTAGCTCTGCTATCCTACATGTCAGAAAGCACTTTATTCAACAGATGATAATTGCACAGCCCTCAAAGTGACAACCCAAACCACAGGGCTGTAAAGTCACTCTCTCTTTCTCTCTCTGGCCCAATAAATATTTAATTACTCATACAAAGTGGTATTGACCCAACAGAATAAAGTGAGAGAGACCCAGAACAGTCAATAGCCTGATGGTCAGGGTACTCACCTGGGATGTAGCAGACCCCAGGTTCTAGTTCCTGTTCTGAATCCAGGGGAGCACCCTAATCACGTATCTCTAAAATTTTCACAGCACAGGAAAGCCATCTCCCACCCAGCCGTAAGTGCAGTAAATGTCTCAACTTTGTATTAACTGAATACAACCCACTTGGCTTCTCAGCCTAGTTCATGAAGCAGAACTAGGGTGACCAGATGTCCCAATTTTATAGGGACAGTCCTGATATTTGAAGCTTTTTCTTATATAGCCACCTATTACCTCCAACCCTCTGTCCTGATTTTTCACACTTGTGATCTGGTCAACCTATACGGAACTAACCTGAGACTGACCACCATCACTGACATCTTTTTCATAGCAGATGCTCACATATGACCTTTAACTTTCTTTAGCATAAAAATACTTGTTCATTCAAACAGGCATTTTACTTACCCATATCTGCTTCTACAGCAAATGGAAGGGTTGTTTTTAACTATTTTGCCATTGGATATACACCATATGATAGCTTATATTGTCTGATGTACTGGCATTTCAAGGAATTACATTACTTCAAACACAGTGCATCAGACACATGATGTGGCAAGGAGGGGCACAAAGACAGGGAGGGAAAATACTGGTAGGATAACGGATAAATTTAGACCACACCTCTAATACCACTGTCAGAAGCAATTCTGGATGGCTGTGAAAGCTACTGTCGATGTAATATTTAGCAATCATAATAATAATAATTTTCCTAGCCACATAAGTATTGTCAAAAACAAAGCCATCTTCTAACTTAGAAGAACTTCAGCTCACACAATTCAAGTGGCTCAAAAGGAGGTCTTAACACTAAAATCAAGCTGTTATCCCATGACATCTCAGACTTCCTAAAGGAAACTTTCTGTGTAATACAGATGATTCTAACCATCATCTCAAATTACAAAAAAGAGAACTGCATCATTTTGGGGAATGTTAGTAGGTGCGTTATATGTAAGACACAAGAGGTAATTGTCCTTGCATTAAATAGACTGAAATGTCCCATAAATAGTATGTTAATTGACTACTAAACAGTATGTTTTAAATGGATCTTTGAATAATCTACTATTGAATTCCATTGATCTTTAGTGTAAAAATACACAGCCCTGTAATGTTTGTGTTGTCATTTCTGATCCTATTCCTGGCAGCCATCTTGCTGACCAGTGAGAAGCCAGCTGAAGTCAAGGACAGATCCAGCTATGTCAGTTCACATGAGCTGAAGATCTGGCAGAGTTCCCACCCTACTTCAATGTTAGCTTATCAGTTTATCAATTTTATTAACCTTGAACATGAGAAATCTTCTCACTATTACATTGTATTAAAGCAGACTTAGATTGTTTTATTAGTTTACACTCTATATTCTAACACTGAGTTCTCCTATTTACAGGGAATAGTTCTCACCAAATTTGAAATTCAGGTACATGTGCCTCCAAATTCTGTTTAGCATATGTATATTTTAGTTTAATACTATGTCAACCACATCTTACCGCATGAAATATCTGCAGGGACAAAAATATGCACACATATTTTTATTCTCTCTTTTACTCTCTTTAAATCAAATAAAAGAATAATTTGATAATATGCTTTGTACTGTAAAGTTTCAGCCACTCTGCTTCTGTTCAGGTTAACACTATTCATAGAGTCATAGAAGATATGGGTTGGAAGGAACCTCAAGAGGTCATCTAGTCCAACCCCTTGCTCAAAGCAGGACCAACCCCAACAAAATCATATTCCTCATATTAAGTTAAGACTGGATAATGTAATTTTTTCAGCACAAGGTGCAAACATAGTAAAACCAAATTTTAACTAGCCTAAGAAGCAACATCTAACTCATTCTGAAGAATTTTCAGAGATACATTACATGCTAGCATTCTACAGGGAGATCAAAAGCCTATAAGGCATATTGACAGGGCATCTCCCTTCCCTTTCGATATGCTTTGTGGCACATCAAATGCCAAGACAGAGTACAATTTGTAGAGGCAAGCACAAGTTCTGAGCATCGCACTACTTGGTCCTGACGAAGACATGTTAAAAATCACAGAAAGCAATGAATCACTGCAATTGCTACACTGAAGGTGTAAAATGAGATTAGAAATTAAATATGTTTTTCCTAGTAAGTGCAAGATAAATTGGCATTAAGTATATTGGGATTTTATCTGCTTTTTTACCCCAGTGATAACAATTCACAACTATAGCAACAATATGCAATATGCAGGGTTTAGTGACTTTGGTGGAATCATTGGCTTTATGGCCTCCCCAATAATCTACCATTTATTAAAAATTTCCAGCAAAAGAAGCTACATAGCTGTTTAATTTATTCTGGCAAGTGCATGAGTTCTCAACATTCTCAGTGAAAATATATTATTTACAAATATAAAATCTTTAGAGATCTTAGAGCTTCAGCATCCCAAACACAACATTTTCTGCTTCACTGATTATGGTACTACTTTCTATCTACAAATGCAAGTTAAAACGGATACATTTTGGTAGGTAATTTTTTATAAATTTTATAAATAATTTTTTATAAACCATTTCTTGACTGTGTATATCTGTTATCCCAAAACACAGGATAATCTTGCTGTCAAAATTAGATAGACAGACTTGAGCCATTTTATCATAAGTGTTCCTCATACAAGTGTTCCTCATACAACCTGTCCTTGGGAAATTAAAATTTCTTTTTTCCATAGGTTATTCTGCATATGGCTATATTCTTGAAGAGATGCAGACTGTTTAATGATAAAAAAGTGAAAATCCTGATAATAGTTTCTGTAGGCTGAAAGTGGCATACGTTTGAAACACTACATCCTTGAAACCAACTAACATCAAGTAGAAAAACAATCCAGAATGATCTACAAATAAGGAAAGTTACTGGAAGACCACAAAGCTGGTCACAGATGCAAACATTTTGCTTAGTTGAGCAAGGTCAAATGGAGGTAGGATGGCATTTCTCTCTTACTTCATGCAAATGAGATATGCATTACAAATTCCATTGGAACAGCCATTTCAGTGTTGGTTTATCTATGCGTTTCACAACCACAAGATAAAAAAATCTTTATATACTTAAACTTCACACAAAAGGAAAGGGAGATCCTGGGAAAAGTTGATTAAGGTGAAAAATAAAGACACCCTCAGGATATGTCCTATAAGCAGCACTCCTTAGTTAAAAAAAAAAACAAAAAACAAACAAAAAACAAAAAAATCCCTAAGTATAAGGGACTTGTATATCAGGAGCACCAGAAGTCCTATGCATTGATATTCAAGCTACTAGAAAAAATGGGGTTTAGAACATTAAAAAAAAAATCACATGCAGTTTTATAGGTCTATTGATTCCCTCTGCACATCTCAAGGTAACATGGTTACTTTGTAGTCGATTCAATAATATAACAAAGATCTCTCAGGACTCTGGATTTAACAAAAAGCCTTCCTGTATTTTTGAATGAAAACTTAAAGATCGTCTAAAGCTTTAAACTAACTGGGATAAATGGTATGCAAGTATATGTGCTAAACAACTAGGCATTATACTTATGCAATAATCCCATTTCTCTTCCAAAGTACATGTCAATATATCTTTCCCACTGCACTATAAATTCCAAGGTCATGGATAGAGGTGTTTATTAGTATAATTACAATGTAGCAATAATACCATTAAGCCCTCAGTTCCAGATTTTTATTTTTTTAAGATCCTAGAAGCAGATTAACCAAGCATCTAACGTGATTTTTGTACTTAAAAAAAAAGACCATAAAACTCTCCTTGTTTTCATGTTATCTATTTGTTAAAATATTGTTGCTCTTTTACAACTTTTTTTTACTTAATCTTTGAATATCGAGTCAATATATTTATTTATTTAACAGTAGAGTGCAGTGGAAAAGAAAAGTCCAAGCGTTCTGTGAAGTGGGTAAATAATATCACCTTATTTTAAAGATGGCAAAACCAGAATGCTTTATATGCATATGCCAACTGATGTAACAAGAAGTGCACCTGTTACATAGCTACTCAAAACTAAAATTGCAGCCTAACCCATTGACTCTCTCATGCAGCTGTTCTTTGCAAGCATGTCACAACCTTCCTAGGCACGCTCACGGGGTACTTCTCTTAGCGACCAGCCTTCTTTAGGGTTCAATCCTGCAAAGTGCTGAGAATTCGACCCCAATCCACCAAAGGACTTAAGCACATGCTTAACTATGGATGTGAGTAGTAAGATTATGCATATGCTTAAAGGTAAGTGTGTTGTTAAAGTGCTCTGCTGGATGGGGCCAGAATGCTCAGCACTTTACATGATCAAGCTCTTAATCCATTACTTCTGCTTTTCTTTGACAGAAACTCCTATTCTTAGTTGGGGCACCAGGGTCTTATCCCATTAATTGCAACTATTTAAAGACAAGTTTACTCTCAATTACTCCGGTACAATCATGAGTCCATGAGTTCAATGTAGTTACTTCAGAGTTACACTGGTGCAAATGAAAGCAAAATTTGTCCCACTTATCCTAAATCCTTTGATAAGCTAAAACAAGAACTTGGCTCATCTATTTTTAAAAAATCATTAACATATGCAGTTTTTACTACACTTAAAGTACAGCTGATCAGCTGGAAACCTCAGCATCACTTTTCTTTTGCAAATGATGTGATCACTGAAATGGAGAAAAGCAGCGTCACTCTTAGATGCTTAATAACTAGCAAATTTCTGCAATGATTACAGACCAGCACAACACAATTAACAGTTGTTTTTACAGATGCTGAATGGAAGTACTACATATAACTACAGTTCTTTAAAAGAGAAATGTATGTGTTCATAATTTTAAAAAACAGTAGTAACAATGCATACTTTATGGATAGTCCACAATAATTCAAAGATGAAAGTTGAAGCTTATATTTAAATTACTTTTTTAATTGAATCACATTCATGTTTTTGTGAGACACTGTGTTGATAATGTTACAAAGCAAACAAAAAGGAAGAGGTGGAGTGAAATCCCCTTCCAATCACAAATAATTAAGGTGGAAGGTGCATGGTCCCACAGGCAAAGAGGTTCTTTTTCGATGTATGGATCTCCCATGACACGTGGAAGGGAGAGTCATGTGCCTCTGTGGCAACCCCCTCTTCGCTGTCCCCACAGAGAATGAACTATGGTGCAGGGACATGGCTGGGCTGAGGGCTGAAGGGCTAGACTAGGGGATGGGACATTTACTGAGCTAAGCTTCTGAAGCAAGACCATGTAAAAAATAGTCTCTTGTGGAGACTGGATGAGGGGGAAGGAGGTGGATCAATGGAGACACCATGTGCTTTTTCAATAATTTATCTCCTTTATTTTACAGGTGAATACATGCAGTGCTAATAATCAAGAATTTAAATACAGGACACAATGCCTAACCTGTGGCTCATTATGGCATGGAGGAAAAATGACTTTCCATACTGAGAATAGAGCAGGTAGCAATCTGCATTTGCAATCTATTCTTAGCTACTTTATAAATTATTTAGGTGCTGAGAACATAGAGTCTATAGAAACTTTTAAACAACTAAAACATTTAACTAATTAATGAATTATGAATTTTAGTCTCCAACCAATTCAGAAGGGAACACGCGCTCTCTTTAACATGCTAAATTTGATTAATATAGTTTCCTATTAAGTTGTACACTAATGAATAATCAGTTACATTACATTCTTTAGTGAACAGCTTTTAATTTAATAGAGACAATGTGTAGAACTGCCCCTTCTTGCCAGTGTGACAAACAAGTTGCTGGGAATCAACAGTAATCCAGAGAACATTCTAAATCTTGACTGTCACTCCAGTAACAAAGCTCATGGGAAGTGATTAAAAAACAAAAATTCAAAATATAATTTTCTGTTTTTATAATGAGTATATTCTTACTGATTCTCTTTGAGGAAGATGTCATACACTAAATCTCCCACTGAATATGATGGGTGACTTTTTTATTTTTCTATAAAAGTTAAAACACTGTAATCATCTGCAGAGACTGCCTTTGCCACGTATCAGAGTGACTTGGTGGCGTTCTCCAAGTCCGTGCAACAACGGAAATAAAAGAAAATGTATAAATAATTACAATAATTCTCTAATAAAAACATTTACACTATTAGTAAAAAACCAACAGAACTACCCAATCTAAGCTACAAACTCTGGACCATATACACCTACAGTCTGCACTGGTGAAGGGCTCCAGCAGCAGGGAGCCTGCCAGGCAAAGCATACAATTTCAGTGGCACAAGATATCTGCAACTTCTCCTCCAGCAGATGTAAATTCGGCTCTACATGATTCAATTGAGCTAAAGGACACTAGGCTTTTTCAAAGGAGAGCATAGTTATGGCTCTCTCTGGATAATTATTTAGAAGTATTTAAAAAACAAACTTCTCATCTCAACTCCAATCTAGAGGGAATTGCTACAGTAAATACAATTTTAAAACACTAGGACTGAACTCCGCTCTCACACGCTGTAAATCAAGAGTAACTTCACTGAAGTCGACAGAGCTATTCAGGGTTTACACTAATGTAAATTAGATCAGAATCTAGCCCTGACTCTATTCAGAATCTACTCCCCTTTAAATAATGTTTAATTCTTTTGGACTAGGTCAGTAATGAGTTACGAGACACAACATGGCACACTAAAAACCAAAGATGTATGCAAGTTATTGCCCTGATCATTATCAATTTACAAGGAATCCCTTAATAAATTAAAGTGTAATAAAATGCTTTATTCTTATTATATTTTATAACTAACATTCATCCCTAAAATTAATTGGATATAGATAGTGTCTGTAGGTAGAATGAAGGTTTTACTGTTTGGAATTAACACATGGCTTTAGCATAACGTAAAATTCTATACATTGTACTTTGCATACCTGGTTAGCAAGCACAATAACTTTCTTTTCCTACACAAACAGTTGGGATCAGAGCTACGAATTGACTTCATCTTACATCAGATGTTTTATCAGAATTGTCATATCTGACCCTGAAATGTAATTGGCTACCTTGTGCTCTCAGTGGGTAATACAGGGTGACCATATAGCAAGTATGAAAAATCAGGACAGAAGGTAGGGGACAATAGGCTCCTAAATATGACAATATCCTGAATATCGGGACTGTCCCTACAAAATCAGGACATCTGGTCACCCTAGATAAATGCCATTAGGAAAATAAAAATATATGGGATTAAAATCTAAACTGACAAGGCTATGAAACTAAGCAACACTGCTTTAATAAACCTACTTGGTAAAAGTAAGTGAATGGTGAGATTCCTCCTTACTGATTACTATTGAAGTGCCCACAGATTTCAAATCAGAGATTCAAATTTCAAAATGCTAAACATTTCCTCTATTTCTTTTTGTTAGAAAATTATGAATGAAAATTATATTTTAAGGTAATCATGCTTTTTAAAAAATGTAAATATATACCATTTTAGCTTCAGCTGTTAAAATTTCATCAAGATTACTCCTTTGTCACATTCATTTAAGAATTCATCCTAAAATGTGTCACTTTTTATACAGTATTGCTCTCTAATTTTGTACATACTTTTGTATTGGGTTAATTTATAAATGACTTTTGTATTTAGAGAGTGTGACAGATGTGATTTTTCTGTTATACATATTTTATATAATGTTAAGTACGTTTTAATAATATTTAGAGCCCTTATGGGGTATGAAAAGAATCATCTTGCGGGTGACAAAAAAGGGATTGTTTGAATCTAAGCACCTGAAGAAGAGAGACTACCTGCCAGTTAAGATACGTGGGACAGAAGTACAGATTCTTTTTCTTCCTGTGACATAGATGAATAGATGTGGCATGCAGGCAACTAGGAAAAAAGCTTGTGATAACCAAAATAGATATTTAATTTTTAAAAATTTGAAAAGTAACATAAGTTCTTAATACAAAAGTTTCTTTCTATTCCTTGTTACTGCAATAGATGAAAATTCTAACTCCCCAAATCCAAGAAATATTTAAAATGTGCAACTATTTTTTGATTGTTTTACTGTCTTTCAGAAAAACAATAAACTGAAAAAGAGGAATGAAAGCTATAGGAAAGAAAAGAGTAAGGGGTAAAGTAGAGGATGATTTGTAAATAGAATGTAATTGTTTTTGTTGATTCAAACAAAGCCACGGATCAAGAAAAGACTGGTGAATATTAACAACTATGGTAACCCACTACTCTGTTCATTTTTTTTAAGTTCTCTTCCCTCTGTCATCAGTGGTTTTAGGCTAATCTCAGTAGCCAATACTAGAAAGGATTAAATAATCAAGACTGGGCACCTATTTGACTCTATGACCTTCAAAAATGTTATCAATGGAGGAGTTTTGGGTGCTGTAGCTGACCTTGGGCCAAACAAGCCAAAGAAAAGAATTGAGGATGTTGTCCATTCTGTTTCCTGCATCGTTTCTCAAAAGACAAGTGAACTATTAATGCAAATGTGAAACATGGCATGCAGTCTTTCAGAGATTCCTCTAAACTCTTGGATTTTAGCCTATCATGAGAGCTTGATCATTATGCCAAACTGTCTCAGCCTGTTCTGTGGATTCCTTTTATGCAATCTAGCCAGAGTAAACAATAGTCTAACAATAACCAACAGCAAAATTATGACAATAAGGTATACTAAAGTGGAAAGGGCTTTGTGAAGTCTTGATCTATTAAAAAAAAAAAAAGCAAGGTGGGAAATAGGAAATGGTATCCTGTGACTAATCTAACACATTCCTCTACTTTCTGAAGAGAAAACAAAATCCTCCATTGTAGTGAACAAACAGATCTCAGAAAGAGGACATTTTAATTGCTTTCTTACTATATAAAGCTAGGATGTAATCTATTAAGTTTGGTAATATACCATGTAGGAGTATATACCATGTAGGCAACTTGCAACTAATTCTGATTAAGACTTATAATAGTAATTGTCTCCTATGAACCACTACTTCTTCTGGCTCCTTCCCCAGCATCCATCACTCTCTCTCACAAAAAACCCCCATAACCTTGACCTCTTTCCCTAATTACCATCTCCATTCCCCCCTTTCAGCTTTAAGGTCTTGAATAGGTTGTTTATACCTGCTGCCTTAAAGAATATATTGACTTATATTTGGTCCATTTTTTCTTTAAAAACCCAAGAGTAACAGGGAAGGGTTTTCATAGTGTATAAAAATATATAAATATGCCTTTATATATATAAATATATAAATATTCCCTAAAAAACCTTAAGAATAACAGAAGGGTTGTCATAGTGTATATAAATATATACAAAAAAATCAGTGAAAACAGTTTAAAACATATCCCTGCTGTGTTTGACACAAAAACACTGGGACACTAAAAATTTGAAAGTGAAGATGACTATATAGAAGAGAATATACACTTCACTGATTTTCACTGTTCGGACCCAGTGAAGTGTCAAAGACAAAAAGACCACTAAATAGTATCAAGCAAATCTGAATTTTCAATGTTCATGTTTCAATTTCACCTTTAACTATCTAGTGTTTTTACTAATGTAGAAGTAAAGAGTTTTGTTTACAATGATATTTAAAATGACAGTGTACCTTTTACTTTCTCTCTTCTAACTCACTCCAAGCTATAATCTAATAAACCCACTGCACTTTCCACTCCGTTCCAATGACTTCTTTTTGACCACAGCTTAAGCTTCTGTTCCATCTTCATCCTAACTGAGCCCTCTACTACCTCTGATATTGTTGATCACTCTCTCTTCAATGTCCTATATTCTATCAGTTTTTGTAGCCTATATTCTTTGTTTTCTTCCAGCCTTTTAACTCCTCTTCTTTCATAGTTCATCCTCCTCCCCTCTCTGTGGGATTCTCACAATGCTTTGTTGTTGGCCCCTCTCCTTTTCATCTTATCACTGAGCAATCTCATGTTTAATCACATACTCATTGTGCCAATGACTCCCAAATCTATATCTGCACACCTCACCTGTCTTCTTTTGTCCAGTTCCAAATATATAACCATGTCTCCCAAATATCCTGGCTTGGTTGCCCTCAGATCAAGATTAACACTTCTAACACTGAGTTCTGTTTTTCTTCCTAAACCTTTCCAACTTCATTATTCTGTCAGAAGTGACATCCCTATTTTCCCTGCCACTCAGATTTGCAACATTGTGCCACTTCTTTCTCCACAATGTATTGAAGAAACAACCCTTTCTTTCTGACCTGAAACTATAATAGTTGTCCATGCTCTGCTACCTTTTGGCTTGTCCAAAATGTAATTGCAAAAATCATCAGATGATGACACTTCTCTGAATATCTCAACTAGCCCTTACTAGTCCATAACAACAAGTTTAAACTCTTGTCTTAAAAGACGTGTTCGGCTCCATTCTAGCCTACATATGAGACTATGGAAGTGGTAAATTCTCTATCACATTTAAATCAAGATTGAATGTCTTTCTAAAAAATATGCTCTAGTTTCACCACAAGCCATTGGGCTTGATGTAGGGATTACTTAGTGAATGTTTATTGTTAATGATAAGCATGATGTCAGACTAGATCATCACAATGGTCTCGTCTTGCTTTAATCTAGGATTCTGATTTCTGATCATATTCTTCCTCCACTCCTTCATTTTGGGAAAATGTTAGTCTTGACATTCACTTCATTTCCTTTTCCCTTGTTAACCCTTATACATGGGACAACTCCTAAATCCTAATGAAACAGAGTACCTACTCCTTTTACTCACTCCAACGAATGCTAACTTCTATCAAATGCTTTCTCCACCCTAAGGTTACATTCAATGACACAGTCAGATTAGAATAACTAATTTTCAAAGTCTCTGTTGATTAGCTCTCTCAGTGCCATTCTCTCTATCTTTTAGATTACACAATCAAGTCAGGGACTGTTTTTATTATCCTGTGCACATATGCCACTCCCAATATTAAAAATGGAAGTAACACCCTACAAGACTTTATTGTAAAAGGTAACAAGTATCTCCTGATCACCCTCAACTCCCAGTGGATTGAGTAATCTTTATTCCTGCAAACAGTCCTACTTATTTTCACAGGATTATTCATGAGAGTATTCATGAGGGCTGCAAATGCGGGCCCATGCACTTGAGAGGCAAACAGGACTTCTGTTATCTAGTTAGAAGGAATATTGTCCTACCTTTACAGCATCACTTAGGGTTTGGTTTTTATCCGCTTCTTCGCTTGAGTGCAATTCCAGTTTATAATTTAACTCCTGTAGCTGTTGTGCCTGTTCATTCAAAAGCATTTGTGCCTGCTGCTCTCGGTGTAATGCATTATTCAGTTCTTCACATGCACTTTCAAACCTCTCATGGGTGATCAATTTCTGATAAAGAAAATAAATTGTGTTCTATCATGGAATAACTGCATTGTTTACACATTTGACTTTTAGAATTCCACTTGCTAATAGACAACATTCTAATGCAAAAAGTTTTTAAATGCTCAATATCTTCCCAAGAGACCTTTTTTCCTAAAGTGAAGATCATTGCAAAACACTAATGTTAAATGTCTTTGTTGTATTTCCTCAAGAAAATCTGTAGTGTGTTTACATAGTATACTGAAATTTTTTTTGTGTGATTACAAAACAGATCAAGGAGGACACAAGCTGTTAAAAAAACTTTTTAGTAAAGGAGGCAATATGCACACGAGTATTTCTGCATTTCAGTACACACCCTGTTAACCCTTACGAACTCCTGTGTGGACCTGCTTATCAAAGACTGTTCCAGAAAAGAACAGAGAAAGGAAGTGTCTCGTGAGGGATAGCATTTAACTGACAATCTAAAGAATGACAATTTAATCTGACAATTTAAGGAGTGTAAGGAAAAAGCCCGTTAAAAGCAAAACTGAAGACAATCAGGCACCCTTGCACAGCTGTTCTATCTGCTGGAGACAGTAAGCACAATGGATAGGCCCTTGCTGTGGGGAAATGAAGTTACAGAATACTTTGATTTTCTGTCACCACTGCCTGAAGCAGCACAATATTAATGCATGACACAGAACTTTTAGTTTGTGCCAGCAGGTTCCACAACACAGTGGTGTGCTTAAGAAATCACACCTCTCTAGTGCACAAGGCTGCTACATGTCGATGAGTCCTTACAAAATAAATCTGTCACAATTTGTGGAAACTACAACTCATCCCAAAAAGCAGATGTTTCCCCACAAGTCCACGGAACACTCATATGAGTGTTCACTCCCTTCTCCTGATGGAAGATTAACCTGATCTGAATGCCCTCTACAGAAATGAGCTCAGAGTTTTGTTAGGGGAGGCAGTGAAGATGCCCGGTGCATCCCCAACCTCCTAGAGGAGGATAAAGTATTCCATCTGACAGATGTGGAGAATTTGTCACATGGTTACAATGGACTCTAATCTGCAAAGAGAACCCATCAATCTGAAGAAGACTCTACACCCTGGGCAGTGAAGAGTCAATGGAGGACACAGCCCTTCAAATAATTCCACTGATCCTGCACTAGATAATATGTGAGTTTTTTAATGATAAAGGGGCCTGTTTCTAGTCCCTCCTTTTCATCTCCACCAGATGCAGCTGTGCAGTGGTCAATGCAGTCTTATGGCTGTAGTGAATCCATTGGATCCAGGAAGAAGCACAGACAAAGAATTTGGCAAATACAGGTTTCTTGTGGTGAAATCATCTGCATAAATTCTCTCTTGCAAGAGACAAACCATACTCAAGATTGCACTTATTGACACAAGCTAGCTTCAGGACTTGACCAATAACAAAAGATACAATAAAGAGGCGTATCAGAATATGGAAAAAGAGTAAAACAGAACTTAAAATATTTTGTTTATGCTGTACGATGTTGTCATGAATGTACTTATTAAATATGCCTGACTGCCCTATTTGAGGGAACATATATAAATCCTTTATGGTGTGTGAATCAGAAATGAACATTTTCAGCATGTGGAAGAAAAATTGGGTCTGTCAAAGACCAAATGTGTGTAATTCACCCGAAATATCTCATTCTTCAAAATAAAGAGCAACTCCTATGGAAAAGAGTCTCTTTTTAATACATCTGGCTTGCAGCTTGGTGACATTTATGGGGCAAATTTTCTGGAAAATTCTGTTAATAGTTGGTTTTTTACTTGTTTTTCTAAAGAACACATATCAAAAATGTGTAAAAGAAGGTTAAGTCAGTCTTTTCTAAATCAAATATACTTACAGATTGCTTAAATGCATTTAATTGCTCTTGCAGGCTCTGGGCTTTGTCAGCCTCTTTTTTCATCTCATTCAAATTCCGTTTGAATTCTGTGAGTTCTAAGCGCAGTGAACGGCGTTCCACTTCTGCTGTATGAAGCCTTTGTGTAAATTCAAATATTTGCTTCTGCAAAGATGCTATGCTTTTCTGTTAGTAAACGGAAACAATTTTATGTGCTATAAAATGTGCTATTTTAGCAATAAATCAATAGCATTTAATACCCAAGCAAATTAAATGAAGCTTTCATTCTGCATGCACCCATCAACACATAAACATGGGCACAGACAAAGAGCACTGTTTCACTTGCTGCTGTGGGTTACTGGAAAATTTAGATAGCATGTATTTTCAGTGGAGCCCTTAAATAAATAAACAAACAAAGAGTAGATATTTGGGGGAGGAAGTTTACCTGAGTACTTGTAGAAATGGAACATGTATTTTGCATTACCAAATGCATATTGGAAGAAGTGATTATGAAAAAAAATCAAACAAAATCATTAATCTTAACTTTAAAAAGGATTACAGGGTGTTCTTAAAAAGAAAGTTCAATTTTATAGAATTTAGAAGACAAATTATTTCAACCTTATATAAAACCAAATCTCTTACTTTAAAATTCTTTAATTTTATATTAAAAGATGTAACTGATTCAGGGCCCAATCTTTTCAGGTACAAATCACCATTTAATTTTGTATATGAGTTAATTAACTTAAAGTCAGCTGTGAAGCACCACTTGAAAATGAAATTAGCATCATAGCTATTTTGAAAGCTCTACTATAATTGTTCTGTGAAATTATACATATATATAAAAAACTGGCAAGATGTATACATACTGTAACGGGTACTCTGTCACCTAGTCCAGCTTTTAGGGTCTGTGCATTTATTTTATGAAGTCCACGAGCCAGTCTTTGAACCAAGGAGTCCTTCTCTACGTATGTAATGGTCATGCTGCTATCCACTGCTACTGTCTCCATTAGTACATTAAGTTTGTCCATGAGTTTTGAAAAAGAATTCCTGGCTGCACTTATGAGTAAGTGTCCACAAAGCCAGGAATTTGGATCTTTAAGGAAAAAAGAAAAACCTATTAAGCAAGTAGGTTCTTTCTTAGTCTCATTTTACAAAAACAGATATGTCTGAATAATATTGGTGGGAATGTTGCCATTGAACTAAGAGAGGAAGACTGAACTCATTGGCCTTGATCCTGAAATCCTTACTCAGACAATGTTCCTATTGCAATCAAAAGGGGTCTTCCCCAAGTAGAGAACTTGGGCTAAATTTTACCTTTAGATAGAACGTGCTAATTCTACTGACTACTACTGGAGCTGCATGTACAAACATGAAGGCAGAATTCTTCCAATAAAAATAACTGCTTCGTTAATGTAAAATTTTCCAATTAATTCTATGTTCTCCTCCAATACTATATTTTAAATCCTTTTTCTTGTATAGTCCAACCTTTGGATTAATAAAATGCAAAAGATGCTGATGCAAGGAAACTATATACTCTATGACAAATATCTTCACACGTGTTGCATATTCGAAAGGAGAAGGTAAACCATTTTATTGCAATATTTAAAATGCAAATTTATAAGTGTTTTTCTTTTTTTCAGCATAGTTGTCTAAATAATTTGCTGTTTAAAACTAGTGAGGCTTGGTACCTTAATGCCATACTGTTTATATTCTGAGACAAGAGAATATAATTTACCTTATTCCAAGGCAATTAAAATTTTACAGCTACAATTACTTATTTCCCCACAGGATTTTGGTAATCATCCTTCTCATATAATGGACTTAAGGCCCCAGCACACCCAACATGTCCTGCTTACTGCTAGATTCATCAGGTCTGTAATTAATAATTGTGTTTAATGTTGATAAATAAAATTGTCAGTGCTCCTTCTACTAATTGGTATTCCAGATAACGGTTAATAGGTTTATTTATGCCTTAATAAAAGTCTTGTAATTTAGTTTTCCCTCTGCTAGGCAGGTCTTAATCTGTCATTACTTGTCTTAGGATACTATCAGTGTAAGATGACAAGCATGGAGGAACTTATTTACACTCAGTAGTACATCAGATCTCCTGTTGCTGTAGTGAATTAAAATATTTTCTTTAAAGTGCAAGCAGAAAAAACAAGACAGCTTCTTTAAAACAAAGAATTTTTCTTCATACTCTCAAGGATAAAAATCAAAAGGTTCAAACAAATGGAACATGAAGACTTCTTAAGCATTCTTTACAACAGGTAGCAGAGTGTTATTGTAGCAGCTTTGCATTGGCCCCTCTGCTGCTCAAGTCCTCTGCCCCACAAACCATGTGTAGGTCGCAGCTTTGTGCTCCCATTAGTGCTCTTTATTCATAGGCTTTTCCAACCACCAACTATTTACAAGTACAGTCCAAGATCAGGGGCCACACAGTCTCAGCCACTCACTCAGGGCAGCTCCCCTCCAACTGAGGCTTCTCCCTCCCAAGCTGACTGCTGACCACTCACCCCCTTCTTCCTTCCTTCCTATTGCTCCTGCTACCTCACTTCTGAGAGTCTCTGGTGAGCCCCCTTGAGCTCCTTCCTGTAAGCCTAATGAGCTAATGGTCTAATGAGCGTAACAGTTGCTCCCTGTCTACATTACACCACATTTTGTCACATTTGTTGTAGCATTTTGAAATGATCATTCAACTTAAAAAATGTTGTATGCCACCTGGCTGAATATGTAGACTTCTGATTTTGAAGATAAGCACAAAGATAAACTTTCTTAGTTTAGAAAGCATAAAAGCAAAGCATCACCTCTAGTTAATTTTTAATGAATAATGGTTTTGACTAAAACACAGAAATGTGTTGGTGTGATTCACTGACTGCTTTGCAAGGTGAAATGAGAATACAATGTAATTCCACAAGGTACTGTATTCTTCTCGATCTGTAACAAGTGGGAAAAGAATATATGCACTTTAAGTACCTGGACACAGACTATCAAGAAATTACAGTAAAAGCAATAAATAATTTATGTTGTGATGAGCGTGTAAGTAATGCCTTACACAAATAAAGCTACAGTACAAAGAGCAATCAATTCTTTATTAAACAAATGAAGCAAAAGCCAATGAAAAGTGACAAACCTTCCTCTATTGACAAATGGAAGGAGTATTCTGTTTTGTTTTGCGTGAAATAGAAAGAAGAGAAAGAATAAACTCACTAACTAAAATATTCACACTAAGTTTCAGAAACTCACTTTATGTTACTTGCAGGAAAAAACTTTCACTGACTTTCTGGCTAGCAAATGAATCAAATAGTCTGGGACCATGTATAATTCCATGGGCAAGTTAATGATAGAAAGTAAGGGAGATGTCATTAATCTGTAAAACTCTACAGAATCATAATTTCAATGGTATTATCCTTTGTGGCATGGCAGGGGGGACTTGCTGCCCTTCCAGCTTCAAGTAATCTAGCTAGTGGATATTTTGGTAACACCATGTCATTAGATATCATTCAAAAGCCCTTTCTTCTCCAAACACAATGGCATCAAACATGACAAACCTAGAACACTTATGTAAATATATATTCAAGAAAAGGTTTAAACACTGTTTTTTAAATTATACTTTAACACAGGCATGTCAAACATGGAGCCCTCACAATGTTAAATTGTGGCCCTCAACTCACAGTTGAGTTATCAGTTAATACTCAGCACATGATACTTGATTAATTTTTTTAATGTTACAGATTAGTATAAATGGAAAGAATGCTTCAAGTTGATTTTGCTATCATCAGAAAAAAAAATGGTTCAGGGGTTATGATTATCAGCTTTATTATGTCAAAAGAGTTGCAATGAGGCACTGGTTAAGATATCAGGATCCAGTCAGATGATATGCACATAAATTACATAGCATACATTACATATTATACATAATCCCCAAATCCTTATTACAAAATCTTTATTTTTACTTTGGTTTTGATAATTTTTAGACAGAAATTGGGAGCTGAAAAGTACCAACTAGTCACTGAATCTTTGGAGAAGACTACCGCAGAGGACTTGGTTAAACACAATGCTCAGTGGCACCTTACATGCTAATGTAAGAATGGCCTTACTGGGTCAGACCAATGGTCCATCTAGCTCAGAATCTTGTCTTTTGACAGTGGCCAGTGCCAAATGCTTCAAAGGGAATGAACAAAAGAAGGTAATTAACCAGACTTGGCAGTTCCAGCTTCTGGCAGTCAGAGATTTAGGGACACACATAGCATGGAGTTGAATCTCTGACTACCTTGGCTAACAGTCATTGATGGACCTATTCTCCATGAATTTACCTAATTCTCTTTTGAACTCAGTTATAATTTTGCCCTTCAAAATATCTCCTTGCAATGAATTCCACTGGGTGATCCCTGGTTCTTGTGTTATGTGAAGAAGTAAATAACATTTCCCTCTGCACTTTCTCCACATCATTTATGATTTTATTGATCTCTATTACATCCTGCATTAGTTGTCTTCTTCCTAAGGTGAACAATCCCAGTTTTTTTCTCTCTCCTTGTATGGAATCTATTCCATATCCCTAATCATTTATGCTGCCCTTGTCTGTACTTTTTCTAAATCTAATATATATTTTTGTTGAGATGGGGCAACCAGAACTGCACTCAGTATTCAAGGTGTGGGTTTACCACGGATTTATATAGAAGCATTATGATATTTTCAGTCTTATTATCTATCCCATTCCTAATGGTTCCTAACAGTCTGTTCACTTTTTTGACTGCTGCTGCACACTGAGCGATTGCTTTCAGAGAACTAACCACAATGACTCTAAGGCCTGGTCTACACTGGCGATGGAGGTTGATGTAACGTCACTTATATCCATCCCTGAAACCCTGCGTCTACACTGGTGCTGAAGTTCCGCCAACTTAAATCACAGCAAAAGTCGACTTAATAAAACCACCTCCGCAAGCAGCATAGAGCATAATTCGAATTTATTGGGTAGACTTTGCATCAGTGTAGACAGAACATAATGTAATTTGACGTTAATGGCTTCCGGGACGTATCCCACAATGCCCTGTTGCAACCGCTCTCGACATTCGTGCTCTGCTGTTATGTGCTCATGTTACCCAGAAATGGCCCCTCCCCTCATGTCCCGGGAAAATTTGAATTTTCGTTTCCTGTGCAGCCAGCATGGAGAGAGCTTTGTCGTTGGACTCCTCATGGCTACTACAAAGCCCAAACACGTTCCAGCATGGAGTTGACCAGAGGTCTTAAATCTCATCGGTCTGTGGGGCGATGAGTCCGTTCTGGCTTAGCTCAGAGCCAGCAAAAGGAATTTGGACATTTACAGGAAGATATCCCAGGGTATGCTGGAGAAGGGACACAAGAGGGATTCACAACAGCGCCGCGTGAAGATCAAGGAGCTGCGTCAGTCATATCTGAAAGCCAGGGAAGCTAGCAGCCATTTGGCTCCTCTCCCAAAACATGCCACTTCTATGATCCCACCATGGTGCTGCCCCACAGCATCGATACCTCTGCTAGGTCACAATCCATGGACAATGATGAGGACTCCATGGACAAGGAGGAGGAAGAGGCTGAGGAGAGCAGGGTGCAGGAGAGTGGGGTGTCCGTTCTCCCAGAAAGTCAGGACCTATTCCTGACCCAAGAGCAGTCCAGCAGCACACAGGAGAGCACTAATGATCCCGGGGAAGGCACATCTGGCGCGTTTTTTTTCTTCTTAGCAGTTCTGTCCTTTTACATGGAGGTGGGAGGGAGGGCAGGAAGGGGATTTCAGGCATTTGGCGGACGTTACTGGGGGTTATCCACGGAACAGATTATTTATGTGATGAGATATGCTCTGATAATCATCAGTTAATATCTCATGGAAACTTTTGTGTAGATAATCTGTTATCCTTCGCAAAAGGTTTCAGGGGAGGGCTGCCTTGTTTCTCTCTCCACGGTAGGATACTTTGCCACGCCACACTGCAACCAAAGGAGCCAGCATCATGCCAGGACACAGCATAGCAGCATAAGGGCCAGGCTGGTACCCTGCTGCGTGCAGCAAATATTCCCTTTCCTCATGCGTTATCCTCTGGAGACTGATACCGCTCATGGTCACCTAGGGAAGATGGCACATGTTTAAAATACCCGAGCTATACAGTAGATGCCCTGTACCTTTGTATTCCCCATTGTAGTGTTCTACCAAGTCACTTTGATTACTTTTATTTGGTTTAAGCAGAGACTATATACACACCCCTCCCCCCCGCCCTGTCCTCAGATCCCCTTGCTTACCATCTCTGTAAGGGCAGAGCGAGCTGACGCTACTGGGATGTTAGGAATGGAATGAGGGTCTGTGTTTGCCCTGTGCACTGCATGGAGAGTATTGTCTACATTGTTGCAGTTGTATCATTTTCTTCACTCTGCTAACAATGGCCAGCAAGCAACCACACTACCCCTTGAGACTGTGAGTGAACACTTCTCCCCTTCCCCTGTGACTTGAATGTTCATAAATAAAAGTTTGTGTCATTTCAACATGTTTCTTTATTAAATCATATCTTGTTCTGGAGGGATTTGGAGGGTACAGATATTGATGGGGGGGGATGTTTAGCAAAGGCAAACAACATACAGGCCTGCATCTCACTGCAGAGCCTGGTTTTCAAAGCTTCCCTAATACAAAGTGCTCCACAGTTAGCTCTCAGTGTATGGCTGGCATCTGGCTGCTCATAACTGGCGGCCAGTCTTTCTGCCTCCACAGTCCAACCGTGCGGGAACCTTCCCCCCTTCACTTCACACACATTATGAAGAACACAGCCCGCAGATATCACCGACGGGAGGTTCTTTTCACTCATGTCCAGCCTAGTGAGGAGACTCCTCCATCTGCCTTTTAACAGCCCAAAGGCACATTCTACAACCATTCTGCAAGTGCTTAACCTGTTATTAAAACACTCCTTGTTGCTATCAAAGTGCCCGGTGTACAGCTTCATTAGCCAAGGGAGCAAGGGGTAAGCAGGAACCCCAGGATCACTACTGGCATATCCATACCCCCAATGTGAATTTTTGGTCAGGGAAGGAAGTGCTCACCTGCATGTTAGAGAACAGCCCCAAATTCCAAAATACATGCGCGTTATGCAGCTTCCCAGACTACCTCACATAAATGTCGGTGAAATGACCCCAGTGATCCATAAAGCCCTGCAGGACCATGGAAAAGTATCCCTTGCACTTTATGTACTCAGTTGCTAGGTGGTAAGTCGCTAAGATAGGGATGTGCGTACCATCAATGGCCACCCCGCAGTTTGGGAACCCCACTGTGGCAAACCCGTCCACTACGTCCCACACATTTCCCAAAGTCACTATCCTTCATAGCAGGAGTCTATTGATGGCCCTGCATACTTGAATCACGGCGGTGCCCACTGTAGATTTAGTGACTGAATTGATTCCCAACCAAGTGCTAACAGTCTGGGGTTGCCAACTTCCACAGAGCGATGGTGACTCTTTTCTCCACCCTCAGAGCTTGTCTCAAGCAAGTATTCATGCACTTCAGGGACGGGGCCAACTCCGAGCAAAGTTCGAGGAAAGATGCCTTTCACATACAAAAGTTTTGCACCACTGGTCATCATTCCACAGCTGCATAATGATGCGGTCCCACCAGTCTCTGCTTGTTTCCCAGGACCAGAACGGTGCTCCACGGACTGCAGATGATGCGTTACAGCCTGCAACAATCGGGAATTGTTCCGCTTGATGGCTTGTAGCAGGGCAGCCATGGTGGCGTCGCTGTTGCCTGTGCTTTGGCTTCCTGCTCTACTTCGAAAATACCCGATTATAAGCCGCAACCTATTTGTGACGCTCATAATAATAATGCAGAGTTGAGCTGGCTCCATGTCTCTGCAGCAATGGCGAGTGCACGGCATAAAACAATGGTGCAAAAATAGATTTCCTGCTTGTTTGGGGGAAGAAGGGAGGGGGGAAGGAGCGCTGCATCATGGGACGATGAAACTCATCCCAACAGCCATCGCAGCTAGTTGCACTGTGGGATAGCAACCTACAGTGCACTGCTTTGAATGTCGACACAAGCGTGGTGAGTGTGGACGCATGAGACCGGCAGAAACAGCGTAGTGTGTACACACTGCAGTGACTTCTAAAAATTGGAGGGTGAAAGTTGACTTTAAGTAAGTGGACTTAACTCTGCAGTGTAGACATACCCTAAGGTTTCTTTCATGAGTGGCAACAGTTAATTTGGACCTCATCATTTTGTATGAATAGTTGATTGTGTTTTCCAATTTGCATTACTTTGTACTTAACAACATTGAATTTCATCTGCCACATTGTTACCCAGTCACCCTGTTTCGTGAGATCCCTTTGTAACTATTTGCAGTCAGCTTTGGATTTAGCTATCTTGAGTAGTTTTGTGACATCTTCAAACTTTGCCACCTTACTGTTTACCTCTTTTTCCAGATCACTCATGACTATGTTGAACAGTACTGGTCCCCATACAGATCCTAGGGGGACACCGCTATTTACCACTTTCGATTTTGAAAACTGACCATTTTTCCTTTTCTTTGTTTCCCTTCTTTTAACCAATTACTGATCCATGAGACGACTTTTCCATTATCTCAGGACTGGGATACTTGCTTTGTTTAAGAGCCTTTGGTTTAAGACCTAGTCAAAGGCTTTCTGAAAGTCCAAGTACTTTCGATTGAATCACCCTTCTCCTCATACTTATCTTCAGCCTCAAAGAATTCTAATAGATTGGTGAGGCATGATTTCTCTTTACAAAACCCATGCTGAATCTTTCCCAAGTGTCTCATAATTCTGTTCTTTCCTATAGTTTCAACCAATTTGCCTGGTATTGAAGTTAGACTTACCAACCTGTAACTGCTATAAGCAAGGCACCCTTAAGCTGAATTTGGCAAGGTTGGAAAATAAGAACATTGAGCAGCAGGAAAAAGTTAAACGTGCCAGGCCAAGTGCCAGCTGTGGACAAGTCTTTGCTGCTCTTTATTCAATCTGCCAGGACTGCTAACTGGAAATTTGCACCTCTCAGCACTTTTGCTTTAGATTTAACCAGCTATTCTGCAAACGATTGCCTGGTAACTCGCTGAAATAAGAGGTGTAGAGAAGTCTGACTTTGACATGTGGGAGGGACTTTGAATGGAAATTGGGTTGTTAAAAGGTCACCAGTTCCTTTCTATGCATTTGGTTCTGATGAAGCACTAGAACACAGAAACAGACCAATCACACCAGTTATGTGTGAAATATCTTAAGCTCCCAAATTAATCCTTCAGCTAATCAAATGTTTCTGTGCAAAGGCCAGATGTTCACCACCCTGAAAATCTTTAGCCAGCAGCCTGCCTTGTATGGAGATATGCGACTGTGGCACAGATGAGGATCAATGTGACATTGCTTCTAGCAGTGGTGCCCTAAACAAAGACAACACTTATGATGATTTTGATGAAAAAATGTTTTCACTCCTACATGTCAACAGTAACTTACCTGGGATTTCTCTTTGTGGTCAGATGTGTCTATATTTAGGGAATTAAATATCTGTTTATCTCTCTGCAAGTCAATGTAACCTGCCATGCTACTACTTACAGATGCTGTGTTTATAAAGAATAATGGGGCCCTAACCCTGATTGGGACCTGAGGGGAATTACAACAAACAACAACAAACATAATGACCTATTCATCACTAAATAAGAAAACCACTAAACAGACAGAGACGTAGGAAAATGGTAAGAACATGGAGGGAAAGAAGAAAAGGGGGTGTTTTGCAACCCACCATGAAATCTGGGTAAGTAAGCAATCACTGCAATGTTGGGCAAACAAATAAAAATATAGAAACCAGATTTAAACTAATGCTAAGATGACAGTTGATATTAAGCATGCATTATATATTAAAGGTAACCCTATCACAGTCACAACTTCATTTTGTGATATAATCTTACGTAACTACTGCTTTTGCCATTAAGTATTCAGGTGGCATAGGTTAATTATTTACATACTACCATATGTGAGTAAAGGTGTGTGGTTTGGATATTTACATGCAAAAGCATCCAAAAGGAATTACATGAGTACAACCGTCAAGAAGGATTAAGAAAATGAGACTGCCCGAACAGCTTTCCACCTCCAGAAATTTGAGCCAGCAGACATTTGAAGATTAAAACCCTGAAATAGGAAATCACATTACATGCCACTTTTTATATTCTCTACTACAACAATATACGTTTTCTAATACCACATTATATTCTCTACTACACTTTTTACATTCTCTACTACAATATATTTAAAAATTACCTGTTTTGCTAACAACATCCTGTAATTCAGCCACAGAACTGATTATTGCAGCAAGAAGGTCAGAACTGGTAAACCAGCTGAGTGCTTGAAGACAATGGATTTGTTCCTTTTTGTGTTCTATGAAACAAAATGTAATAAAAAGTAACATTGGATGAGATATATGGCACACTACAAGCTGCAGTTGTTTAAGAAATAGATCAAAATAATGTTTACACAAAATTCATACCAGGATTCTACTTTTCTTTCAAGAAAGTTTAGATGATATTGACATGCACTATGCCACCTTCAGCTGTTAAATGGGAAAATAATTATTTGTGCTTTTGTTTATCACTTCCTCTTACTTGGAGGAACCATGAAATAAGTAAATGTGTTTTTCTTTACCTTCATACTACAATAAATGTATAATGTCTTTAAAGTTATTGTACTCTGCAAATGATGGTTTACTAATCCCATACCAATAGTTTTCTTTTTAGTATGAAATACACATGACACAGCATAACACATGACATGGCATTTTGGTTTTTAAATTCGGCCCTTTTCTCTGGATCTCCATTTGTTGGAGACTTCACAGGGCAGTGAACTGCCAGGTAGAACAATACTGAAATGTTTGCATCCTCTTTTTCTGCAACGGTAATATAAATCCACCACACATATGATTATGCCATTCTGTACACACAGCATTCAGCCATTCAATAAACAGGTGGAAAATATTTGTATTTTGGGGAGCCTCTGATCCAATACAGGCATAAAAATATTTTTTTCAAGTTGTTAAATCTACATTCACTATTCTATTTGTTTTTACACATTATTATTAAATAAAATAATAATAGTTTAAGCACCCACAGTGTAATCTGACATAACATTATAAAACAATGAATTGATTATCTTACTTGATAGATTACATTTCCCCTTGGCCTCTCCTATGCAAACTAGGATTCCTATGCCTTCTTTGAAACCATCTACCCAGGAGAAAAGAGAGCTACTTGACTGCCCCAAAATTTGAAGTCTGTGTGCTGCCAGAACTGCAATAACACCTTTCCGGAATACATGTATCATGCCTTTGAAATGCTTTTTCTTTATCTTCACTTCATCTTGCCTTTTTTCGTCTACATCAGACAAAGCATAGACCAGAGTCCTAATTTCCTCTTTGAGTACTTCATAGATGTGGACCTGATCCTGGAGAAAGTCTCGTTGTGTAGACAAGGCACATAATCGGCTGTATAGAGGATATAAGGCACCACTCATTAGTGCACAGGCTGCCAGAAGAGATGTATGTTCTTTCTGTGTCTGTATTAATATACTTTTCAAGTGTGAATTTTCATGGATCAACTGCTCTCGTGCTTTTTCAATGACAGAACATCTTTCCTTGGCTTTTTCTGCAATTTCTTGATATTTCTGTAAAAACAGAAGGAGATTTTAACTATTTAGAGCATAATTTTTAAAGTAAAAAGTATCTACTGAACGCTACACTAACTAAAGCTAAAACAAAAGGCTTATTTATTTCATCTTTCCCCCCCTCTTCTTTTCTGTTCAGCTCAAACACAGCAGTGATTTAAATAAAAGAATCACAATAGAAGTGATCAGATTCAGGTATGTCAGCAGAATTATTTTTACTTTTCTCTGTCTTTGTAGGACAGTCATGAAGTAAATATGAAAGCACATCAGTGGTACACTAATGGTTTACCACACTACTCCAACAAGAATATGGACTCCAAATTGTTAGCTCTCATTATTGTGATAGAAGATAGCATTGTATCCTCAATCAGCTTATCTGCAAGCAACACCATGTCGAATCTTTAGAAAGAACAACCATCTTGCTCTTCAAAGTAGAAGTTACATTAGAAAAAAGAGGATTGCAAAATAAGGAAAAAGCTGGGGAGATAAAACTAGACAGTTTGGCAACAGCTGGGAAAGGGAAAGTAAAGGCAATTTCTTACTTAGTAATCCACCCCATTTATATATTCATAGATTAATTACATTTCAAACACAATTGTGTTTTCAAGAGAACACTGTAGTAAATATTTTTTGTTTTTATTTTGGTGGGTTTATTTTTCAATTGATAAAACTTGATTTATAAACTTTAAATATGCAAAGGTTTAAAACAGTAAAATATTTATTAAGAACTAGTTAAATAATTTTCTTAGTATGTACATATGACCTGAGTCTTATGGAAGGCATTTTATTTAAAAAATAAAATAAAATTTCAGCTCAAAATCCAATCCATAATCAAATCTGTCCCTTTCAGAGAATGAACAGATGAGCTTTATATCATCACACTTTAAGGTCAACAGACTTCACCTCTAAGTTGGTAACCAAACCAAATTTCAGAACCATGAATCTGTCACCAAAACCAACCTTCCTCCAGACCCTGGGCATTCAAACAGGCCAGGTGTTCTTAAATATTAATATAGGTTACCTATCAAACTGAAATTTACCTGGAAAAGTAACAACATAGTGCTTGAATGGGAGCAAGTTTATAGAATATTACATCAAACTTCCCTTTCCTTGTGATGTTGATTAAACAAGTGTGGGAGAAGGGATGAGGATTGGGGGAGTTGTACAGGGAAAAAGCATGAGTGTACCATTATTATTGTTTCCATTTTGAGTCAAGGATAAGAACAAAAGGAAGACTATTTGGTAAAAATTGATATAAAGGTGCTGTAGTTGAAGTAAAATCAAATTTTCAGTACAAGTAAATTATTCCCCAGCTATACCAGTATTCATTGCTGAACCTCTTTTTTGATGAATGAAGTCATTATAAGGAAAGATCAGAGGCAAAAGAGGTATCAGTGGTTTACAGAAAATATTAAATAGGGTTCGTATAATCAGATTAGTTAGATATTAAAATAATTTACTGTAGTTAGTGTGCAGAAATAAAAACAAGGAAGTTACTTTGAGAAGAACCAAGCTACATGACCAGGGCCAAATTAATACCCTATTTATACACACACACCAATTTATAAATAGGGAAAATACTTAAACTGCATCAGAATTATGGCACAGGACAGCAGACACATGTTCTCCAGGTGGAAAATTACTTGCTGTATGGAAAAGGCAGGAAGCATGAGCTTGGAACTGTGTAACACCCTAAGATCCTCATGGAATCCCAGACAGTGCCTGGAGTTCCTGTACTTCTGTCCAGTGACTTGATCCCTTGTGTAATACAGGAACTGCAGGTGCTCAGCACTTCTGGAAAAACCAGGTCACTTCTTTAGGATCTTAAAAAGGGATTTAGGTACCTTACTTTAGACATCTTATCCAAGTTTGAAAAAAATAGGAATGTATAAGACTTGTTTTAGCACACTCTACAAATCATATGGCTATATCTCGAGATCTAGATCTAGATACTAATGTACACAGTTTCATAAATGTAGATTTTTTTTCACCTAATATCTGATTTATTTCACTAACAGATATTGCGTGGAATTTTTATCTAAAAATGTTGTACCTCTGAACTCTGACTCCCTTTCCTGCATCTTCATTCCAGCATTCTCAGATTAACCACTCCCCCAAATTGTCCTTTCTCTCACCTTAGTTCTCCCCTTTTGCAGTCTGAACTATACACTGGACTATTGTACCATGACAGTGCTAGATCACCTGTACTCTCAGCAGTAGACCAAGTACCTCTGAGGGAATAGTGTGGTTTGAGCATTCTGGACTGAAGATACAGAAAGGAGACAGATCAGAAATGCACCATTTTTAATAGAAGAGGAAGCCTGCATCCCAAGAAAGGGGAAAAAAACTATGGGCGGGAGTAGTAGGCCAAGCTGGATGAGTAAGCAACTCAGAGAGGGGATTAGGAAAAAGCAGAAAGCTTACAGGGAGTGGAAAAAAGGCAGGATTAGTAAGGAAAGCTACCTTAGTGAGGTCAGAACGTGTAGGGATAAAGTGAGGAAGGCTAAAAGCCGCGTAGAACTGGACCTTGCAAAGGGAATCAAAAACAATAGTAAAAGGTTCTACAGCCACATAAATAAGAAGAAAACAAAGAAAGAGGAAGTGGGGCCGCTATACGCTGAGGATGGAACAGAGGTTAAGGATAACCTGGGCATGGCTCAATATCTAAATAGGTACTTTGCCTCGGTCTTTAATAAGTCTAGTGAGGAGTTTAGGGATGATGGAGGGATGACGAACGGGAATCTGGATGTGGTGGTGGATATTACCGTATCTGAGGTAGAGGCCAAACTTGAACAGCTTGATGGGACAAAATCGGAGGGACCGGACAATCTCCACCTGAGGATATTAAAGGAATTGGCGCGTGAAATTGCGAGCCCGTTAGCGAGAATTTTTAAGCAATCGGTAAACTCGGGGGTTGTGCCGTACGACTGGAGAATTGCTAACGTAGTTCCTATTTTTAAGAAAGGGATTAAAAGTGATCCGGGTAATTATAGGCCTGTTAGCTTGACGTCTGTCATGTGTAAGGTCTTGGAAAAAATTTTAAGGGAGAAAGTAGTTAAGGACATGGAGGTCAATGGTAATTGGGACAAATTGCAACATGGATTTACTAAAGGTAGATCGTGCCAAACCACCCTGATCTCCTTCTTTGAGAAGGTGACGGATTACTTAGACAGAGGCAATGCGGTAGATCTAATTTACCTCGATTTCAGTAAGGCGTTTGACACGGTTCCGCATGGGGAACTGTTAGTTAAATTGGAAAAGATGGGAATGAATGTGAAAGTTGTAAGGTGGATAAGGAACTGGTTAAAGGGGAGATTACAGCGGGTCGTACTGAAGGGTGAACTGTTAGGCTGGAAGGAGGTTACTAGCGGAGTCCCTCAAGGATCGGTTCTTGGACTGACCTTATTTAATCTTTTTATAACTGACCTTGGCACAAAGAGCGGGAATGTGTTAATAAAGTTTGCGGATGACACGAAGCTGGGGGGAATTGCTAACACGGAGAAGGACCGGGATACTATTCAGGAAGATCTGGACCACCTTGTACACTGGAGTAATAGTAATAGGATGAAATATAATAGTGAAAAGTGCAAGGTCATGCACTTAGGGATTAATAATAAGAATTTTAAATATACGTTGGGGACGCATCAGTTGGAAACGTCAGAGGAGGAGAAGGACCTTGGGATATTGGTTGATAGCAGGATGACTATGAGCCGCCAATGTGATATGGCTGTTAAAAAAGCAAATGCGGTTTTAGGATGCATCAGACGAGGTATTTCCAGTAGGGAGAAGGAGGTGTTAGTGCCGTTATATACGGCGCTGGTGAGACCCCACCTGGAATATTGTGTGCATTTCTAGTGTCCCATGTTTAAGAAGGATGAATTCAAACTGGAACAGGTTCAGAGACGGGCTACTAGGATGATTCGAGGAATGGAAAATCTGCCTTATGAAAGGAGACTCAAAGAACTTGGCTTGTTTAGCCTGGCCAAAAGAAGGCTCCGGGGGGATATGCTTGCTCTATATAAATATATCAGGGGGATTAACGTTAGGGAGGGAGAGGAATTGTTTAAGTTTAGTACTAATATAGGTACGAGGACGAATGGGTACAAATTGGATATTAGGAAATTTAGACTTGAAATTAGACGAAGGTTTCTAACCATTAGGGGAGTGAAGTTCTGGAACAGCCTTCCGAGGGAAGTAGTGGGGGCAAATGACTTATCTGGCTTTAAGACTAAGCTTGATAAGTATCTGGAGGGGATGTTATGATGGGATAGTTTAATTTGAGCAATTGATTTGGATTATCGGCAGATAAGTCTGCTCAATGGTCTGTGGGAATGTTGATGGGATGGGAACTGAGTTACTGCAGAGAATTCCTTTTTGGGTGCTGGCTGGTGAGTCTTGCCCACATGCTCGGGGTTTAGCTGATCGCCATATTTGGGTCAGGAAGGAATTTTCCTCCGGGGCGGATTGGCAGAGGCCCCGGAGGTTTTTCACCTTCCTCCGCAGCGTGGGGCATGCGTCGCTTGCTGATCGATTCCCTGCAGCTTGAGGTCTTCAAATCTCACTTTTGAGGATTTCAATAACTCAGTCATGGGTTCGGGGTTGTTATATATGTGTATGGGTAGGGTTTTGTGGCCTGCCTTGTGCAGGAGGTCAGACTAGATGATCATATTGGTCCCTTCTGACCTATGAGTCTATGAGTCAATGAGGTCATCTCTTTATCTGAAATTGATGGCCACCATTCTGGCAATAAAATACATAAATAAACTTTCAGTTAAAACAAAAGCTATATTTACATGATATAAAATGTTAAAATATATATTGAAACAGCTACAACTGGTGTTCAAACTCTGGCCTTTTTTTCACCATTGATTTCAATTCAGAACTCCTGCCTAGCTTCTCTTACTTCCTGAGTGCCAGCAGAAAAGTGGCAGCTTCCATGAAATAAGCTCAGAAAAGTTGAACCTTCAAGATACTTCTTGAATAACACTGTTACTTTATTATATGTGATAGTAGTTGGAATGTTTAACTATAGAATGTAGAGGAGTTTTTCTTTAGTTATTTTCTTCGTGAAACATAATAAATGTTGCAAGAAAAGAAGAGTATTCTTAGCATGAGGGAAGAGAAAGAAGAAGGAAAGAAAGAAAAGAAGAAAATTCATGAAGAAAATGTTATTTTATTAATTGTACAGGGAATATCAATAGTTAAATGAACTTTTTAAGTGCTTATGATATTCGTGTTGGTATTGGAATGAAGTCTATAAAAGCCAAATGTATGTAATATACTTTCATTTTTGTATTTCTATCTATGCAGAAATGCATTAAGTGGATTAATGTCAATTTAATTTACAGGATTTATTGCGCCACTATTCTATTTTAAAATTAAGTTTGTTCATCTACAAAGTCTTTTGGGGCTACTGCATTATTTACAGGCCTTATTCTGCAAGAATCAAATACTATGCGATAGTGTTTCTGGAAAGCACTAAATAGGTAATTTGATTTGGAAACCAATTTATAGTTCCTAGCTCTCAGAGATGACAGGGCAGCATTTAAGTAAGCACATTTAAGGTACAGTCCCTATTGGTCTATCAAATACCAGCATTGGCATCCTGTACTCTGTTTAATGCTTATTGCTAAAAATGTGTAATACTGCAAGATGAGACAAATGAACAAAACCTAAAATCATTTAAAAAATATATACATTAGTCTTTCAACATAAACGCAGGTTTAAAAGAGGAAGCTACATCTCTTTTCTTTTTTACAATAATTTTAAATTGTTTGTCTTACTCTACATTGTTTCTAATATCTTCTTAGAAACTTAAAAGTATAATTTTTTGAAAGAGATAGCAAGGTTTGCTCCTTTAAGAGTGGCAGGCTGATTTCCTGGAGCGTATGAGCTTTGAGTGATGCCTTACTGGGCTAAAGAACTCTGTGGACTTCAAGAATCATTAACAAAAATTAGACACTCCCCTGGAGAGTAGAACTCTATTTTATCCTATTTCTTGCTGGGTCCTTATCCTTTATGTTGGCAAGAAGACAGATTGCAAACTAGACGCTTAATGACACTTGGACTTCAAAAGGTTTCACTATATTTCAACTATTTTATATTTATATCTTACAACACTGACTTTTGACACAATTGCAATATACCAAAGTCCTCAGCTAATTCACCTGATTCTTCTGTAAAAAGCACTGCTTCTTAATAAAACATGTCAATGCAACACAGAGATATTTTCTATCCCTAGAGGATATTTTTCTTTTCCAATTTAGCAAACCTTGTTATATTTCTAATAAAGCTGAAATTAACATCCCTCGTTTTTTGTTAATAGCTTTAGGTTTTTGTTTCTATCCCAATGTCACTGAGGAGATCAATGTATCTAAAGCCATAATTCATATTAGTTTTAGAGGACCCCACTAAATGGTTAAAACTGTTTTTGCTTTTGTTTTTTTTTAGTTACTTGTAAAGCCATGATATGGAAATCACAGGACATTTCCTACATGTCTATACATATTCTGAAGAAATGGCATGTCTGAAGCAAGGGAGTACATTCCACATATTCATTCAGTTTCTCAAAACAGACATTCACAAATTCATTATTTTTATTTCAGATCAAAGAAAATTTATTGGCAGACCCTGTTCAAGGTGATCCTATGCACATGCAATCGGAGGACCTTATTCTTTCCACAATAGCACTGGAAGTTACATTCATTTTAAGCCCAGCTGTCAATGAAGAATCCCTGGGCATCCTCTAACACCTCTACAGACATCCTTATTTGTTGGCACTCTGTGACAAGGCCACTTTGAGAGTTTCTGCTCTACAGAAGAGCACTGAAACTGCTTTCTAATTAGGTCGTCTAAGTAACTGAGAGCAATAGTTGTAGAGTATTATCTAGTAGCATCTAGAGACCCCAGCTGGGAGCGGGTGCCCTGAATGAGACAGGCTGAGGACAGAAGCACTGATAGGTGTCTTTACAATACTGGCACAAAGCTTCCAAATTGCAATGTTATATTTTAATAGTAAAAAGCCCAGTTACTGAAATCTCACATTGCACTTTGGAAGGCTTACTGCACCAATACAATACTAACCATCCAAAAGTCTCAAAGTAGCATTACTCATGTTGCTGTCAATTAATTTAATAACCTCATCAAAAGGTTTCCAAGGTGTACCTCTCTGCAGAGACAGTTCTCAATGTCATTGTATACTAATACTGATGATTGCCTGCAAAATTAAATACAGCTTGTGAGTCCCTTATTTAAACTTTTATACAATCTTCAATGGTGAATGTCTAGGAGAAAACATGTTGGCCACAGGGATGTGGGCTCTATTCCTGGCTTTACAAGTCATTTGCTATGAGTCTTTCAGGGAGCCACTTAACTATTTGCCCATCTATCAGATTAACTTAATAATAATTTCTTATCTCCAAGAAGTGTTGCCAGGCGTAATTCATTAATGTTTGTAATGCACTTTGAGATCCTTGCGTGGAAGACACTATACAAGTGCAAAATATCATTATTATATTTTTCTGATGATGGCAGCAGTATTCTCATTTTGTGCCATTAATGTGATTATTTCTTCACTTGAACAAGTAAATCAAAAGTCATTTTTTCTCCATGCAAAAGAAAATGTTAAGAGTCTAGCATTCATCACTGAAACACAGTAAAACATACATAAAATAAAATTTAAAAAAATCAAACAACAAACACGTTGGATCAAATTCAGGTCCAGCACCAATTTCCCTAAAAATGACAGCAAAAGCAATGGTGCAAAAACAACTAACTAATAGCAATCCCCCCATTTTCCAGGTCCAAGAATACATCCATGGAGAACCCTGGAGAGTGCAGAACATGGCTGGATCTCTATACCTTATACCTTGTGTAGTCATTTATACCTGTGCAAAGTGTGCGTAAAATAAGCTATCATTCTGATTTGATAGAGATTTAGACCCACTCCAGTCAGATGTGACTACAAAGGATGGAGTACTGTGGAAAAAACAGTCACCTTGACCTTTCGGGGGCTCAAAAACAAGAATTCACGCCCTGCATTTCTCCTCCTGGAGCTATTTTGTCCTGCTTATACACTGAAAAGGTCATCCTGAATTTGGGCTAACACAGCATTTCCCAAACTTTTGAAAGCTGAACTCCCTCTTAGGAAAGTGAAATTAATCATGTCCCCTTTCAACCATACCACAACAGGAGGACAATAAGAGAGAGGGAAGATAGGGACTGCATTGGTATTGAGATATCGGGGGGAACCTCTACCTCTAGGTAATTAGCCGGAGTCCCATCCAAGTCGCTAAGGACAGGAAAACAAAACAAAGAAAAAACACCCCACTATCACACTTCTATCTAAACAGAGAAGTAAAAAGCTAAAAGGGCAAAGAACCATCTTTTCAACAAGAAGTGGACCATCCTGGCAAGGGTTGAGGCACATTGGCAGTCATTGTGTGTAACTTTTATCTGTCCAGAGAGAACTTGAGTTCCCAGAGCTGACAGTCTTCAACGTTTCATAAAACATTAAACTTCAAGCTTAGAGCACATAACTCAAGTCAGAGTTATTTATCTCATCGTAGTGATTGAAACAAAGTGGATTATTACACTCTTTAATATTGTTACCACTACTACTAATTTGTTCCTGGTTTCAGGATGTAGATGCCTAATTTCATTTCAGAGTGAATTCAAATCTACAAATACTCAGAAAGGGTGGTCATATTGGAAAAAGCAAGTGAGGCTCTCTGTAATTCTATGAAGAAATCTATCTTTTCACTGTATAGCTTTAACCTCTTAAAAGGAAAATACAACTGCAGGTTCTAATTAAGCAACTCATTTCAGGAATGTTTTAACAGAAAGTCATTCATTTCCTAAAGTAAGTAAAGGTTAATAGCAAAAGAATACTTAAAATAAAAAAATACATACTGAAATTCCCAAGCAACTTCAAACTGGTTTGGAACTCAAAAACACTGAAATAATATACTAAATATTTAAAGAAAAAAAAGTTAGAGGTTTAGCACTCTCTGGAACAAGTACAGTACCTGTGCCCTTGCATGAACTTCCCCAAGGAGTCCAGAGTACTGCTGCTCCAACTCCTTTTTCTGTTTCTGCCAACAGCTTTCCTGTGCTTTCATCTGTTCAGCCACTTTGTTAAAAGTGTCTTCCTGGCTCTGCTGAAGTTCCCTCATGGTATCAGACTTGTTCTTACAAATATATTCTAGATGAGAAATCTGCATCATAGGCATTTAAAAAAAAAGACTTCTTATGAAACAAAAATGTCCCTTTCCATTTGTTTTAAATCCTAATTTAAGCAGAGCTTATTTCCATAGAAAACCTTGATTGCATTCTGTTCAGACAGCTCAGATGTAAAACTCTAAGCATGTCATAAGTCTCCTGCTTAAATCTGTCTTTAAAAATCCACTTTTTCCAAAAAAATCCAGCCTATGCGGATCTCATCAATGTTGTCATCTTTGTAGCCTCCTGAACAGATGCCCAGGTTTTATCTGGATCTTTGTTAGAATCCTTCTGGACAGGGACCTTAACTTTCTTGTTTTGAAATGTGCAGAGTACAATTATGGTGCTATATAATTAATAATCCTAGCACAATAATCATACAGTAAGTTATGTGATTATGAAAATTGAGGTTGCCATTTTTATGTAATGTTTTATTTGAAAACCAAAGCATTACTCGTATTTGCTGAGTATTAAAACAATTTAAGAGAGTTTTACAGTACACATGATGCCTCTTTTCCCAGGCAAGCTTGTTAATTTTATGATCCATTTCAATAAGCAGATTAAGGGGTACAACTTAGTGATCGAGGCTTTCTCTGTGCAACTTCTATTAAAGCTAAATGTCACTGTGTTTCCAGTTAAGAATTTCGCTCAAATAGGCATGCCTGCATTTTTCAATTCTGAATCTAAATATATGGTCAATATTCTTTGCTGTATATTGTACAGAATTCCTCCATGTCTAAGCAAACCGTTAGTGTTTTCCATTGACTGCTGGGATATTTACTAATAGGGGCAGAGTCAAAATGATTAACTGTAAGCAACCCTATTCTTGAACCTGAACCAAGAGAGTGTTCATAACTATCAGTAGATGAGAAACTCATGAAACAGTGTTTCCCTACTTGTCCCTCAAGAGCAAATGTCAGCTCAGCCAAGATCTGGAATCTTTCTTCTAGACCACAGAAACATAGTACTAACCCGATCAATGGAGCCAGAACAGGAACGGAAATCCTTAGCAGCAGCATATGTTAGTGTGCTGAGCCAGTTTAATTTATAGTAACAAAACAGATTTCTGAAAAAAGTTTCTTTTGAACACTTAGCCTTATGAAATATGAAATCACCCATAAAAGTACAGTTTTCCCCCTAAACAAATATGTATAGTTTTTAAATTCATAACGGTTGTTCTAAATGAATTATATTTCAGACTACAACGCCATAACCAAATAATTACATTTTTTTAAAAACAGGATTTTTTCAAATATCTCAGATTTACAAGCAAATAGTTTTAAGATGATGCTCCTGTATTTTGTTTCTCTTTTATGCTAAGATAAAGAGTTGGTTTATTAGTATAAATGACTAAGTTCTTTGAATTGCTTCATCAGTAAGATTAATTTATTTTCTTTTAATTAGGTCCCTGTGGCTAATACTGGCTAGTAATATTAGCATGTCCTGCACAGAAAGTGGAGCTTAGAGACTTCATACAGACTTCAGTCACATTTACATGCCCACAGCAATGGCATCAAACTGAGTTGTAGACAAGCCATAATTAATGGTATTGAATTATTAACATCCAAATTCTTTTTGAAATAAGATGAATGTCAGTCCCTTTTAATGATAGTGTGATGTGGACAAATGTCACTGAATTTAATAGAGGTATCTGGCGCCTCAGGACAGTTACCTTCTCATTAGCCTTGCTGAGGTCTAAGATCAGGGTATCAACATTCTCCTGCAAGACTGCACAAAGCTCAGACCAGGAGAATTTATCCAGGATGCCTTCTGGTTGTTTTATAAGCACACAGCCTGCTACCAAATGCTGATATAAAGTATGGAGGAAGGTTAGCTTCTCCTGTGAGACAAAAAAAGAAAAAATAACTTTTGTAAATAAATATTAGACTCACTCTAGACTCTAATATTAGACTTTGTAGAGATACATCATACACACAATATTGTGTATTCTGTACAGACCAAAGACATAATTACTCATATTCAGAAATTCTTTTTCAATTTCAGTGGAATTATTCTTAATATGTGCCCAAATGCATTAACAAAAATGCATTAACAAAACAGAAGAGAAAAAGATTTTGTAAACTGAGTTTTTTTGTAACGGAGGTTAACTAGATATAATGTATAAATACCCATTGCCCATTCCTACAATCCTCATGATAGTAAACACCATGACCTGTAACAAATATTTGCAGAATTGGTTCCTTTTTAACTAAGCATGTGAAATTATAGTCATTTTGTGGCAACTAATGTTTAAAACTTCTCCCCCTCACCACACACACTTTTTCCACTTGATTGAAGTTCTGTACAAATTATACCTGCTTCCAGTACATATGTATAACATAACATATACAGTATATACACTAACAAAAAGGCTAATTAGCATGGCAGCGGCAGCACAAAATTTGATTATATGAACATAAGAATATTTTTAAAATAATTTGATTTGATGTTTGCTTCTTACATGGATTATATGTGAACACGACTGTACAAAATAGGTTTTTATGAGCATCAGTTAAACTTGACAAGCCTGATCCTGATCTCATTCATCTTGGATTTTACACTATAGCATACTAAATTGATTTCTGTAGTGTTAGTACTTATTCACACCAGGGTGAGATCTTCTATTTAATCCATCTGTGAAGTCTAGCAACTTAAAATTAAGACAAACGAAAGACGTTTCCAAAACCACAACTAGGGCTCTGATCCAAAGCCCAGTTAGCCAATGGAAAGATGTCCACTGCAAGCAATGGGCACTGGATCAGGCACTAAGTCAAGAAATCACAAAACTTCATAAAGGCATTAGGACTCCCACCCCATTCTCTTCCGCCCCCAGGGCAACTGCAACTACTACTCTGTCTTCTCCAATTACATTTGGCTATATTTTGTTGTTTGTAATTTGTAAGATTTTTACAGAATAAAACATTTTTTTAAAATGTTACAACCAATCTTCTATTTCCCTGGGAATAGTTTAACATGCCACCATTGTTTCATTTTTGCTTGGGCTGTGATAAACCAAGCATGATAATCATCCCTTTGGTGAGAAAAAGAAATCCCAAGACCCAAAATCAACTCACACATGTTGAACTTAACCACAATGCTGTAGGCATGCTGACTTTACAATACAGTCAGGCTTCTAGTTTCCTTTCCTTTAATCACTATCTGATGTATAGAACAATTCCAATTGCTTCATGTGGACACAATTTAAATCCCAGACTGTAAGAAGGGTGGAAACAATATTTCCTTTTTACTCAGTTTGGCATTTGTGTTCATATTTGCTGGAGTAACGAGCTCAATATGCAGAACAACTGAGATAAAGAATATGATTGATATAGCTAATGCAGAATTATTTTATGTGGAAAAAATTAAAAGCAAGCAATTATTAAGATAGGTAAACCACTATATTCGGAAATCTGGTTTTGAAGTAAAACTTCATGAAGCAATTACCACATATATCGTACCACAATCAGCGAACACACAGAGAGAAAACAGTTACTAATCTGTTCTGTAATTGTTGTTGTTTGAGATATGTTGCACATGTCTGTTCCACTGCAGATCTGTGTGTGCCCAGTGACACAGAATCAGAGCTTTTTCCCTTAGTGATATCTGTTGGGGTAGCACATGATCCTTTAGCACCTTCATGCTGCTGCACAATGGTAAAAAAAAAGGGCAAGGTCGCCCCTGAACCTACTCAATTCCTTCTGACCACACAGAGACATATAGAGGGGAAACAGGGTGGATTGCAGAATGGATGTGTGCAACACAACTCAAAGGACAACAGTTACAGAATAGATTAATAACCATTTTTCTAGCTTCAAGGGATTGCACATGTCCACTCCATGCCATGTGACTCACAAGCAATTCAAAGTGGAAGTGAGTTTTGGAACAAGGACTGAAGAACTACTCATGTCATCATTTCTGGAATGCTGAAATACAGCATAATGAGTAGTAAAGTCTGTACTGATGACCAAGGTGCAGCTCTATAAATGTCCGTTATAAGTGCTTGAGCCAAAAAAGCTGTGAAAACTGCTTGAATCTTGTAGACTATGTGCTGCCACCCTGCTTGGAAAGGGTAAATTGGCAATGTTGTAGCACAGGCCTATTGTAGGATGAAATCCAGGACAAAATCCTCTGTGTTCAGACTCCTGTCTTCAGCTGAGACAAACAGTCTCAGATCTAAAAGATATAGTCCTATCCAAGTGAAAACCCAACACCCTTCTAACATCTAAGGTATGGAGCCTCTCCTTATCCTTATGTGCGAGTGAATGAGAGAGAGAGAGAGAAAATTGATTGAGGTTGAATTCAGATGCGGATGAAAAGATAGCTTCTCCTCATAAAAACTGTGTAAGGAGGGTGAAGTACCAACACTTGTAACTCTGCTACTCTTCTTGTGGAGGCAATAGCTACAAAAGATGCTACTTTGATAGAAAGATGCAATAAAGAGCAGGTAGCCGTTGATTTAAAAGGATGGACCTTTCTACCTTGTTAGCACCAGATTTATACCCCAGGGAAGAATGGGATCCATGATATGAGGACCTGTCCAGACCCTTTAAGAATATAACTGACACAAGATTAGAAAATACTGAGCAGCTCTCATTTGGTGAGTGGAAAGCAGCGGTGGATGTCACTTGAACTCTCATAGCCTTCATGTTTCAGTAGAACAAACAGTCCAGAACACATTGGACACAGGCCAGGAATGGTGAACTACCCTTATGTTTTGACTATAAGGAGATTCGTTTCCAGTCCAGCAGGTAAACATAGAATATGGTTTCCTTCTCTTCAGGAAAATGTTTTGCAAATTCCTGAACACTTCACCTCTTGAGGTATCAACCATGGAGTACTCAGGCTGTAAGATGGAATGTGGCCAGGTTAGGATATAGCAGGTGACTGTGCTTCCAGGAGATCAGGCTGGGTTCTGGAGGCATTCCTGACAAAGAAGCTCAAGTGAGGCCAAGCAATGCTATGAGGATTATGCAAGCATGATCCTGCTTGAGCTTGAGCACAACCATGGGAAGTAGTGGAATGGAAGGGAAAGCATACAGCAGTCTGTCTGGCAAAGAGCCCAGACAGTGACTTGCCCTGGATCAAAAGAGTTGGCACTTTCTGTTGAAATGAGAAGCAAACAGATCTATAGGTGGGCAATCTGCCCTCCCACAACCCAGGTTTGAAAAATGAATCGGACAATATCCAGTCTCAGAGACAACTTGTGATCTCTGCTGAACAAACTGCTTAGGTGATCTGCCAGACTGTTCTAAACACCAGGAAGGTGGGAGGCTTTAAGATGTATTGCATTGATGACACAAAATTCCTAAAGATAGAGACGGTCTCATCTGGCCTCTCCCTGTTGCATAGTACATCGCCACAGTGTTGTCCATGAGGACTTGAATCTCTCCCCTGACATTAGGGTGAAAAGCCTAACAGGCCAGATGAATAGTCCACAATGCCCATGTTTATGTGACCAGCCAAATCTTGATGAGATCACAGGCCTTCAGTTTGTAGGTTTCCTAGGTAAGCTCCCCAACTTAGAGAAGAAGCATCTATAGCCACAGTCAACATGAGTAAGGGAAGGAGAAAGGGAACTTCCATACATATGTTGGCCGAATCTGTCCACCAGACCAAGAAGGCTAGTACTCCTGCAAGTACTCAAATCAGCATGTCCAAGAGATGACAAGATGACTTTAACCAGTCCTGCAACTTTCTAAGATGAAATCTGGCATGATGAATCACATACGTGCAGGTGGTCATGTGTCCCAGCAGTCTGAGGCAGTTGCATACTGTTGTAACTTTATGGGCTTTGAGATCTGTGGATAAGTTTAACATTGTGTGGAAATGGCTTGAGATAGGAACATGCAAGCTACTGTAGAATCCAGGGTTGTCCCTAAATTTTTGCTCTGAACTGCAAAATAAACAAACTTGTCCTCATTGCTCAATGAGATCCAGAACACTGAAGAGGGATTGGATCCTGTATAGACTGAGTTCTACTCGGAGCTTGGATTGAACTCTTACCAGCCACTTGTCCAAATAAGGAAATACTTGCACCTTTGGTTTCCATAGGAATGAAGCCACCACCATCGTGCATTTTGTAAATAGTCCTTGGGCAGCAGACAGGCCAATGGGCAGGACCATAAACTGGTAATGGGTGTTTGTGATCCGTGCCCAGGGTAGCCCACTGATAATGCCAGGGTCAGGGCAGGCTGTAAAAGGAGAGCAGATTCTCCCAGCGCTGGTGGGTGACACTGAAGTCAGACTTCCCAACCAGCCACAAACAGTGCTTCTGATTCCCCCACACTGGTTATCAAGAAGCTACTGCGCAAATACACACAGCCCCCTTTATTCCATTGCAATCTCTGGCTCCCAAACTGACACTAGGTGCAGTAAAGAGACCAGTTATTTAAACTCTATGCTCTTTACTAAAAGATTCCCTCTGATCCCAAAGGATCAACCACAGTACCAGTTCACTATGAGTTTGGATCTTACCCAAAATACCACGCTGCCAGCCAATCCTTTAGTAACTAAAACTAAAGGTTTATTATTAAAAGAAAAACAAACAATAAGAGAAGTGTTAAAGGCTTAAAGCAATCAGATATATACAAATGATTTGGAAGTCCATATACATCAGGTTTCTAGAACAATTGTGGAGTTGCAGGCTTGCATAGTCCCTCTGGTATACATCTAGTACCTGGATGGGTCTAAGTCCTTCAGTTCAGTTACAAAGTGTGTTGATCCAGAGGTGTGTCCGCAGCTGGACAGGAACAAAGACAAAATGGTTTCTGTGGTTTGATCTTATATACCCTCTGCCTCTGGCCATGCGGCTTGTGGAACTTTACAGGAACCCAAATGGAGTCCAGAGTCACATGGGCCAATCCTGGTAACTCTTCAGGTATGCCTTTAGTTTCTTCCTGGGCCTTTGGCTTCTGTAAATGTCTTGATGGGCCATTAAGTGGGCTATTGTCCTGCGGCCTCTCTGGGGTGTGTCTTCTACAGCACAGTTTGAAATATAGGTATATCAAGAACTCCATAACTTTTCTCACACATATGACACATGAACACAAATATTATCTTCTTACTCAGCACATTATAACCTTTCTAACAGCACCTGACATGGTATGTCTCACATGAATTGCTATGATTTTGACATACTGATGTCAAACAACACATATGCCACCCCCCCTCAATCCAGTCCGCATGACAGTGTTGTTGACCAGAAGTCTTAGGAATCTCCTGTGGCTTTAATGTATAGCCTCAGGGAAATATGCATCCTTCAAGAGCAGTATACCAGTTGCCAAGATCCAGGGAAATGATGGAGGTTAGGTTGACCATGAAAAACCTTCTTTTCTGTATATATTTGTTCACATTTTGTAAATCTAGGATATTTCTGAGACCTCCTTTTCCCTTTGGAATCAGGAATTAATGTGAACAGAAACCTTTCCCTCAGTGGAGTGTGGGAACCTCTTCTATAGCTCCCAAGTTGAGGAGACTGGACTGGAGAAGGACACCCTTGTGAGAGTGGTCCCTGAAAAGGGACGGGGAAGGGGAGTGGGAGGGAGGGTTGGAAATAAACTGCACAGTGTATCCCTGTTCCAAAATACTTAGAACTCATCTATCCATAGTAATATAGGTCCAAGCACATAGGAAGTGGGATAACCTTTGAGGAGGGAGAAACTGGTTCATAATGATCTGGTACTGTGTCCTTAACAAGAAAGTCAGACAGATAGCTTGAAGATTTACAGACTGTCTCAAAGAACCTGCGGTGAAAAAAAACTGAGGTGGTGGAGGTCTTCTATGTTTTCCCCCCCTTTTCCTGGAGTGGTCAAGCTGCTTAGGCAGGAAGAGTGGGTACCTCTGGAGAGACCAAGGATAGAATTTGCTTTCTTTTAAGGAAAGGAATGTAAATTCCCCATGATTTCAAAATGTCCCTCGAATCTGACCCATGAGATTGTGGAGTTTATCATCTGTCCTCTGTCAGAACAGGGTAGGTCTTTCAAAGGGGAAATGATGGATAGTCTTCTGGACCTCCTGTGGGAGCACAAACAATTGAAACCATGAACATCTGTGCATAATTACTGCAGATGCCATGCTCTGGCTGCCCCATCAAAGGCAGCTTGCAGAGAGATCCTAGCCACCAGTTTGCCCTCCTCTAAAATAATCTGGAATTCCTGCCTAGCATCATCTGGCAACTTGTTTCAGAACTTCATTACACTGTCCCACAGGAAGAAGTTGTATCTGGCCAGTAAGGCCTGCTGGTTAGCACTACAAAACTGTAGGTCACCTGTGGAATAAATCTTTCTATGAAAAGATCTACTCTCTTTGCATCTTTGTCCTTTGAGGTAGAAGGCCATCCCTAATGCACTCTTTTACTTACTGTCAAGAAGGAATCTGGCACAGAATATGTGTAAAAATGTTCACTGCCTAAGAAGAGACATCATACCTTGTCTTTGTCCTCTTAGCTATCAGAGGCAGAGAGGATGGCATTTGCCACAAATACTCTGTAGGTTCTAAAATGGCTTTGTTTACAGATAGAGCCACTCTAGAAGGTTCTGCCAATTCAGTATGTCCACCAGCCTATGGGAACACTCCTGAATATCAAGGTAGCTACTCTCTTTAGTAACCCCTGGTGGGACCTGTAGTGATCTTGAACAGAAAAAGAAACACCAGATACCAAACCTTACGGAGCTGGATTGAGATTCCGAAATCTGAAGCTGGTCTTGAAGTTCCGCTTGGTACTGGTGTAAGGTCTGAGCCCTTTTTCAGCAGTAAGCAGCAACAACCACAGTAGGACAGAAGCAGCCATGAGCTAAGAACCAGAGGATTAAATCCTCACATTCCATCTAAATGCATCAAAACTATGTAATATTGGGTATTAAAAAGGGGCTTCTAGTCTAATAGTACCCACAATCACCAGATAAAGAAACAGGTCTTAAAACATTTAAAAAAATCTTTGTTTGACAGCAACCTGTCTGGCAAGGAATCACTTAACAGTTGTAAGTGTGAAATCTGTACTTCTTTATTGTTTTGCCTCTATGGTCTCTACTTCTCCATTGTTTATATGTATGGTTTCTGTCTGATTCTTAGATTATTTCTGTCTGTTGCATAACTAATTTTGAAAGATTTAAATCAACTAAGGTGGTAGGGTATGATTGGTTAATGAACTATTTCATAATGGGCTAGGATTGGTGAAAAATACTATTTTGCAGTACGTTAGTTGAAAATGATTGGTTAAGATATAGCTAAGCAGGACTCAAGTTTAATATATAAACTGGGGTCCAAAAGGAAGTTCTTTGATACCTAACTCCAGGACACAGCCCAAGATCAGAGCTGCCAACCCCCTGCAACCATATTCTGCAGAAGCTGGAGCCCCAGACGATCTGATTCTGACTGTCCATCCACCAGGAAAAGTTTGTCTGCTTTATTGGGAGTGGTGAGCATTATATGCTTAGTGTGTGTATTCTGTTTTTTGTAACTAATAACTTAAGGTTATTACTGCGTAAGGATCTTTCACTGCTAAAATGCCCCGCAAACGCACAAATTATGCCTTGAGCCCTAGGAATTTAGTAAGAGTGGGTGCCTTTTGCCCTGAGCCCTAGGAATTGGGAAAGATGGTAGCGCCTAAATTAACCAGGTTATGCCTTGAGCCCACAGAAGGGTAAAGGTGGGTTGCCCTAGAGTGTGAGGGTAACATTAGGGATAACATCACAGGCTTCTTCATGGGAGCTAGCCTTGTGTCTCCTTGGGTATCTATACGAAGAAGGAATCAGGGAGGATCTGGTGGTAGGAAGCAAGCCCCATGGATTCCAATCAAGCATAGACACCCAGCATGACCACTCCAACAATGAGAGTCTCTGGACCATCCAAGGGGTTCCAGGAGTGGTATCCTTGTGATGATGTCACCTCCTATTCCAGGAACTAGGAGGATAGGAATCCACCTGAGATGCCGAGGATTCTGAGTCATCTGACCATGGAGGTATTGTACTAGGTGGTGCCAAGGTGCAATGATGTCTCTCCAGAGATGTCAGTACTGGGAACAACATGCTGGATTTATCTCTGAACTATACTGGGCAAGAGAGCACTGGATGGTCTAAAGATGTAGCCTTGGTAGCCTCAGCACTGAACTTGTTTTGGAGGTAAATTCATAGACAGGTCCTGAGGATCAATTGGAATTGGCCATTTTGTCTCCTATACTACTGGAGAATCCAGCACCAAGAATAATATCAGGTCCCATGGTGCTATATATAATTTCAGCACCATCAATACTAAGATATTTCCCTGATGCTGCTGTTATTGCATGAAAGGGGTCAGAATCGTATTGGGGTTGACAATCCTTGATGAGAAGAAGAGGTCGATACCAGAGAACACCTCTTTCCAGATGATAATATCCAGTAGTAAACCTCTGGAAGGAAGAATACAGGGAACCTCGAACTTCTAGAGGAGCTTGGCTCCTTCAAGGAATGCCGTTCTGATGCTCTGTGCATCTTCTGCAGCACCAGAGGAGGGGAATGGTGCCAAATTTCTGATGCAATGTCCAGAGGGGCACTTCTAACAGAAATAGAAGTGCTCAGTGCCTGTCCCAAAAGGGAAGGTTCAGAAGGCAGATGCAGGTGGCCTCATTAGGAGGTAACATAGTCTCACCTCTCTATCCTTTTTGTCTGGGACTTGAAATTCCTGCAAACCTTGCAATGGTCTCAAATGTAACCCTCACTGAGGCACCTCAGGTATCTGGAATGATGGTCACTCATCAACATAGACTTTTTGAAGCTGGCACAAGGCTTATAGCCCAGAGACTGAGGAATATCCTGGTACTGGGTGACATTTTTCTTTGTATAGTAGGAATCAGATGCCCAAAGTTGTAATAGAAAATAACAAGGAGTACACTAACAAGTACTACTAACTATTTACAGGAGGGAAATAAAAATCCCTGGAATGGGAGATAGGGTGACTAGATAGCAGGTGTGAAAAGTCAGGACAGGTGGTGGGGGGTAATAGGCACTTATATAAGAAAATGTCCTGAATATCGGGGACTGTCCCTATAAAATCAGGACTTCTGGTCACCTTAGTGGAAGAAAACTCAGACTGCAATCTGATACACTCCGACTACCGATTGTGGGTGATAAGAAAGAACTAAAGGGGGACAGATCTGGAGCAGCCCCCCACCCTTTATACCACTGTGCAATGATGCCAGGCCATTAAGGGTGCATGCATCTCTCTAATTGGTACTGCTAGGAGAAAAGTCTCCGGGCCTTGGTGCACTGGGCACACACATACCTGAAATGGAATGGACAGGTGCAATCACTCAAAGAAGCACAGAAAACACTAGTTTGGTAGTGGATGGGGGAAAAGGACTTGAATTCCACATTTGCTATTTGAGGGGAGAAGGGATTGCTGTTTGAATCAGTAATTAACACCATGAGATTTCAAATACAAAATGTACATATTTACTTTCAACAAAGTGACAAAATATAGTCTCCAAGGCATGATTCTTTACATAAATTAATTTGCCCTAAACGATGCTTGCTGACAGACAGATTTTTAAAAAGTAAATGACAAGGAGAGTTAAGCTGTTAACTCATTTTATAAAATGGAATGAAAGAGAACTAAGACACTTTAAATATACGTTTCAAAATATAGATCTTAAAATCACATTTTGCAGATAAATCTGTTAAGACTTTAAGCAATCATCAGATATATGTAGATATATAAAGCTAAGATTAAATAATGGCTCTTTTTGACAGTTATGTTGTCTCTAATACCTCAATATCCTTCTGGTAAACCCTGGTAAGCTTCTGGATTTCATTTTCCGATTCTGTGGCACGCACTTTCTCTTTCTCCCAGCAGTGCACTATATTCTGCAATTCCATTTTTAAAGTGCCTATTAAAGCCTCTCTGTCTACACATTTAGTGCGCAGATGATTTAACTCTTTATTGGCATCAGACAGATTATCCTGAGCTTCCTACAGAATAAAGAGACAAACAGAAAAGTTGGTAACATTTTTCTCCCATACAGCATTACTTCGGCCAATGTTCAATATCCTTTGGAAGCAAAAGCCTATATGGGAAATATGTTTTCAAAACAAACTAAAATAAGCCTTCTGTTTTCTTTTAACGATAGACAAATTAAAATTTGACACTGTTTTCCTCTGGGAGTAAGGGAATAGAGTGGAGCAGAAAGACAAATCCTACAGGACTATTCCCTTTTTTCCCTTTTTAATCCCTCTCCAAGGCCAAAGTCTCTATGATACAACTGCTTTCCTTATGGGGCTGGGTTTGTATCTTTATAGAGAGAGTATACAGTATTCTTTCAGTTGAAAATTTAAACATAATGTAAAGATATAGTCTCCTGTAGATATAAAGAACTCATCCCTGGTAAAAGGATACAGTACTTTTCATCTGTAGATCACTGGTTACAATGCAGTCCAGGCTGGTAACAACCAAGGCTGTTATCATCTTGTTTCACGTTTAGCGGTCAATGTGAAATGGTTTTGGTGGTTTAAGTCCAATTTCCAGTGGAGAGGTGTCCATATCACAGAAATCACAATCAGAAATGGCACTAGTTGGTACAAATGTACCAACCAGTGTTAAAATCTCAGCTGAATTTTACACCAAGAGGCAAGAATGAACATACATGCTCTACCTCTTCTGTCAGCTGATGACTTCTATTTCCAGAACTGGTTATCTGGCACCTTTCATGACCACTGAATTAAAATGCCCAAAACAACTTATTACTGAACACTGAAAGCATTTAGTTGAAATGTTTGTCTACAGAGTTATTTTTAGGTCATAACATCATGTTTGTCTAATTGTAAAGTAAACAATATCAGTTGCTTACTAAGATACTCATCACAGTTATATGTTCATATAATCTCTTTAAAAAAATATTCAAATCCAAGAATAGGGCATCCTTCTTTAAGCAAGATCTACCATGAAGAAACATTAGGCCAAGTTCTGTGCTCAGTTACACATTAAATTGAGTTTCTACAGATTTACACCAGTGTAACTGAGAGCAAAAACTGGTTCACTGTATCAAAACAAGCATCTCTTGTGCCTAGCAAAGAAAAATATAGTAACTAGAATAAGTGTCATGTAGAGTAGGCATTTGCATTACAACAGATCTGCAGAATCTTTAGGATGCTTTTAAAAAAAAAAAAATCTTGTGGCCAAAACAAAAGGCTGGAAGGCAGAACATCAGGACTCCATTGTCAACTCTGCCACCAATTTCCTGTGTATCAAAGGGCAAGCTGTTTGTGCCCTGATCCTCCAAGGTGCTGAGCATTCTCAACTTCTAATGACTTCAGTGGGCAAAGGAAGAACTCAACACCTCACAGAATCACAGTGTTCATCAGTGTCCTCTACAAAAACCAGGAAAGTAGCACTATACTTCACAGTGGTGTTCTGAATCTCAATTAATTACTATAAGATGAGTTCATATAATAAGATGGAAGGTCACTGTCTTATTACCAAGACAGAGTGGATGCTATACAGTATCTCGATAATAAATTGAAGCAATGAAACTGTGCATCTCCAGTAAAAAAATCTGAGAAATCTTTGAGTGGTCACACTCAAATTTGGCAGTAATTCAAACCTTGCCAGCTGGAAGATAGAGTTTAACAGTGACCACAGGACTTCCCTCATTCCCTTGGCCACTGATGTAACCAGACAAGACAAATTACAAAAGAGATGTGTCAGCCCTTCACCCCCAAAAGAGAGAAAAAACAAATTCTAATTTGAAAAGGCTATAAAATCAGAACTATAGATATCCATGAGAAGTGTACATGACCTTGTAGAAACTTGAGATTTCACATTTTACTCAATAGAGAGAACTGATATCTCAAAATATCTGTGTTTGTAACGGAGATAATTTATTATCATGCAGATACAATCTAAATGAGACATACCAGAAATATATACACAATATTAAGAAGTTATAGTTCATAAAAGCTTACCTTAAGGTCTTGACTTTGAGACCGTAGTTTCTGTTTGGATGAGTCAATCTCTTTTGTCATCTTCTCACATAAAGCTTTCATTTTCTTTAGCTGGGAAAAGAGAAAACCGATTTTGGGGGGCTCTGTACGTACTTAAACATAAATTAATATTTCCTATACAAATGTAAAAACAGACTGTATTAGAAAATTCCACAGATATCAACTGTAAACAATTTAACAGATTTACCACTAATCAAGCTTGCTATATTAAGTATGTAATAATGATATTACAAATAAATAATAGCAGCAATAACCTCAAACCAAATTCACTACTGTTTTGGCCTATGAACTCTCAAATGCCTGAAAAACACAAAAGCTTGGAAGTGTGCCAGAAAACTTAACAAATCCAGCTCTCAATGATTTTCAGGAAGCAAGTTTCAAAATCAATGGCTCCTCCTAAAAATGTCCTACAAGCAGCATCCTCCCTTGTAAGCGGAGGGGATTCCAGCTCATGAATTTCTGCTGATTGCAACAGCAGCAGCATTACTCAAGGAGAGGCATGGTCTCTCATGTCACCTACTCCCAAACCATTCAGAGCTTTACAAGCCGCCACTGATCTTGAAGCACTGGAGTTATGTGCCCTTTTCTAGATGTTTGTTTTGATAAACAGGTGACCACATTATGTGCTAGCTTCATTTTCCAGTTTCAATGTAGAGACTGACATAGCAACCTAACAGTAATCTAATCTTGAGGTGTCAAAAGGCACAAATAGTGGTAGCCAAGTCTGTAGGTGAAAGACAACATGATGCTCCTCTAATCATAGGCATAGGCAAAATACAATGATCTTGGTCATGGCTGCTACATGAGCATCCAGGAATTGCTTAGAATTCTACAGTACACCTAAACTGTAAACACTTCACAAATGGCAGCTGCACTCCCTCAATTAGGGGTGCTGATATAATCCTTGCCAATTGTATTAGTTGCTTTCCCAATTTACCAAATTATTTCTATCTTTTCCATAGTGTGTTTCAGCCAGCCAGCCCCATCTACCCATCCTCCAAACTCATATAGACATATGAAAGTATATGCTCTAATTTTAATATTCACTGGCTCTGCAGAAATTGAGAATTATTAACTCTTGTTTATTTAATAAGTTAGAGCTAATGTAATGTCACAAGTTCACCAAACTGGTCCAGCCATATATGTAAAGCCAAATAATTAGTTACATCCATCTACGTGTGGGGTCCTGTCATAAGTCTATATACCAAAAAACTTAACAGAATTTAACAAGCCTTAGTACTGCATATGAAACAAGTTATTTTTATTGGCTGGTGCCCTTGATAATCCCTGAGAGTTTTATTGTAATATTAAAACAGTTTTATTACTAAACATGTCTAAGGACAAAATTCGCAAAAAGCCAGAAGCAGTAGTATTTATGGGGAAAATCAAGAAGGAGAGAGCTCTGCCCTTTATATGTATCATGAGAGCATTCAGTGGTCTCTGGCTCTGTATGACAACTTCAGGGTCTGTCACATGCAGTCCTACTGGGAAGTCTTGTGGCAGGTCATCAGCTTGCGATTTATTTTCCTTGACAGTTCATTCTTCTTTCTGTCAGAGTACTCTCTTTGCTTTCTTAGCAGCCACCCCCTTGGCCTCCCCACTGCTGTCTCTGGCACTGTTTCACAACAAAGCACATTACTAAGCCAAAGCCTGCTGAGTCGACTTTTCAACTGCACAGAGGATCATGTGACATTCATCTTCCCAAGTAACAATTTGCTGTGGGAAATGTGTTCCTAGTTCCTCTTCAGCTTCCAGACTTGAGCCTCAGAAGAAATTCATAAAATACTAAACACATTGGTTGTCTTATCTCACTGGAGAGACTTAACAGTGCTTGCTGTTTATACAAATATAATTGTTTCCATGGTCACTAGTTTTTGTGCCCCTTGAATAAATCTCAAAGGGCTTGAAGGAGACAATTTTTCCCCCCAGTAAAAATGGCAAAGTTAATAACAATTTTTTTCAAATGTAGTGAGTGACTGGCTACCCAATACATTTGTCAAACAGAAGACAAAGCTTAGGAACTGAAAAAAAAAAATATTGATACATTTCAGTGCTTTGCCAATTTTATCCAATGAAAAACTAGTAATTGTACAAAATCATTAAAGAACTTTGACAAGATGTAGTTAACTACTCTCCACAGCTGTTAAAGCCACTAAGTCATTCATAAAATGTTTTATACCCAAGAGGATTAACCAAATCACATTAGGCAATATAAATAAGAAAATAAATATAAGACAAACTTTTCTGTCAGTGACTAAAAGCCCCTAGGATGTCATAAAAAATACATTTTTTAAAGATCTACATAGAAATATTTCTATTACTGTTCTTTGTTACCTTTAGAAAAGCATAATGCAGATTTCTCTTCGCCTGTCTGACATAAAAACACCCACCCCCAAAACCATGAAATTTGCCAATCTTGATTAATAACACAACTGATCTCTGAAAATAATGTCACTTGTCTTGTGAGGGAACTCACATTTACACACCTGATACCAATGCATGTTAAAATTCAAGTATTACATTGCATTTTTAAAATACTTAAGTCACCTTTTAATTAAAGCCATAGATGGGGATGGGAAATGTCATGTTTCTGTGTATGTTTACTGAAAACAATTAGACAGTTCAAAATAAAAAATCTAAACTATTTTTTATATTTAAATGGAACATTTCTGTAAGGCAAGCTTAGAGAAAGAGCAGTGACAGAGATTATTTATTTTTTAGTATCTGTGTAGCTGTCAACTCAATATTCCCAATCTTTTGACCTCTGTAACAAATGAGGAATACGTACTGTTGCAGGCCGAAGGCTGTATGTATGGAGCCAAACAGTGCAAATGTTACCTCATTAGCTGTATCTTCCAGCTTGTTCTGGTAATCTGTCAAGGTGCTCCTCAAAGTCTCAAGGACAACAGAGAGGCTTGGAGGTTTATCTTTGTCCTTGCGACTGCCTGAAGAAAAATTACAGAATGAAAATAAAGCCCTTAAAGTCAGAGAGAGCCAGAGAACTGCTCAAACTGGAACAGAGATATTAAAATTAGTTAGGGCTGCAGTGACAATGCAGAACACTGAACAGCAGCCTTGTTCTCCCCCAGGCATCTACAGGTTCATGTCAAATATAGATAAAGAACTGCTTGTATGAGATCAGTTGCACAACAAACAAAGTTGCAATCTCCAGCTAATACTTACAGTTATCATCTACCTAATGAACTCAATATCCAGTTTTATGTATACAACTTAGTGACTTTTAGGTCTCTATGTCATTCAGTCAGCTCACAAAATGTTTACACTGCACAGTGATTGACTTTGCAAAACAGATTGTATGAAAGTTCAGTAGATTGCACTCTTGAAGCATTATTTTGTTGTCTTCTGCCCAAATATGCATTTTATAATATAGTACTTCACTTACTCAACAAACCTTTGCTGAGCCAAAGATCACATGATTTTGTTATGCTTGGAAAGGTCTCAAAACTCTTTAAATGTTCTTGAATTCCAGTCCAAAAGGAAACACAATTTTTTTATTATCTGTCTGCACATTCCTACATAATGTTTCAATTACAAATCTTAAAGCTGATATATCCATTATATGTACATTATACATATTTATTAAACCCTTAAACTATAACTTCTGATCTAGGTGCCTTAACTAGGGTCATGTGGACAAAAGTAGATTGCATTATTGGCTTCAAAATTATTTCAGAAAACAAGAAGAATTTTATATTGAGCAAGTATTCATCAGCTGCCAACTGATATGAAATTTCTCCCATCTTTCTAGTGTTATGCAAAATAGCTGATCGACAAATATTTTTTCCTCAGCACTGCCTACAAAATAATGTAATATTTATAAGCACATTTTATAATGAATAATAGTAACAATAATTATATCATTTGCATTTTATATCACCTCTTTCCAGAGATCTCAACTCTTTATAAACATGAACTAGCCCTCAACCCCTAGTATTACCCTTATTTTACAGAAGGAGAAAACGAGGAGAAAAGAAGGACTAAGGACCTGATTTTCAGAGATGCTAAGTACCCACAACACCTACTGGAGTCAACAGAAACTACAGTTGCTCAGCATGTCTGGGGGTGACGGGGGGGGGAAATCAGTCACTAAGCAACTTGTTCAGAATGACACAGCAAGTCAGGCCACACAGCCGGCATCTTGTATTCTAAACCTTTCCATTAGACTATTCACAATTTTCAACAGAATTACATTTGCAGGAGCACCCTATCTAACTTTGGACAGTTTTAAAATCTTAGTTTAGTTTTTTCTAACTAAAAATGGAAGGGTAAGTATTCACTTAACCAACTGTGAAACACTACACAAAGCCTGCAGACCACATTATGGCTTTCGATACTCACACAGGGCACCAACCGCAGTCAATGGAAACCTCACACATCCATGGAAAGCCAGAATATTGCCCACAGCTAGTCCGGAAATTTCAATTTTAAAGTAATTTCTCTTCTCCCACTGCATCCCTTTTTAATCACTTCAGGAAGTACAGAATATGACTTTAAGAGGTATTTCATTTTTGGGCACACGAACTTTTCACTTTTATTTCTTAGTACATTTTTATTACCATCATCATACTTTTTGTTAAAACAAATGTTGATTTGCATTAGGGCTTAGAGTGCAAATTTCTATACCCCCATTTCCTGAAGTTAGTGAGAATGCTATCAGCCTAGGGTCAAATTCTGCACTATGAGAAAAACAAAATTTCCCAGTTAATTCAAGGGAAACTGTGCATGCATATCCCAAGGCATAATTCTGTTCTAAGGTTATTATTATCCCAGTCTACTTTGGTCACTTCTTCAACATTAAGAAAAAAATTACACTAACAACAAATTATGCACTAGATATGCCCCCTTTCTCATATTATTCATATTACTGTGGCGCTTAAAGACCTCAACTAAAATCAGACACCTACTGTTCTAGGAGATAATCCCTGACTCACAGAAATTATAAATTAAATAGCCAAGACGACACAGGGTGGTGGAGAAGCTGAGGCAGAGGGAGGAGAAATGACTGCTCAGGGTCACATAGCAGGTCAGTGGCAGAACTGGAAACAGAAACCAAAGCTCCTGAGTCCCAGCCCAATGCCCTCGCCCAGGAATAAACCGCCTCTTCTAGAGTACACAAACACTGCACAAGCTGTCCCACTGACTTCTTGTGGTGTAAGGCATGAATCAATGTAAGTAGTATCTGACCATATGTGATGAGATTAAATTTTATTTGGATTTAAGAGAGACATCCCATCCTTAAATTATCTAGCTGCGCGGAAGTAATGTAAAATGAAAGTTTTGGAGGAAATTACAGAGTATGCAGGTCCCGGTGTATTCTGCAGCCCAGATTACATGGGAAGAGCCCCTAAATTCCATAGCATCACTATATTCTACCACAACTTTAATGCTTGCGTAGCCATGACATATTCTTTATTCTCATTCCTCCCACCTCAAGAACTCACACAAAACTATGGGTCACCTACGCAAATACTGCAATTAAATTAGTCAATTATTTGGGGGATGGGTTTCCTGCTAAGGTTTCCAGGTGATCCAGTTCCACTCTCCAAGCTTCAGACCCTGCAGTGGTGTCTAGGAGGCCAGTCTCAGAACTGCCTCCACATAAACCTTGCAGTTTGTAGCCAACTTCAGAAACTCATCACTCTGGCTTCTGCAGTGTGGGCTGCTGCACTCTTCTCCAGGCAGCCCAGCCCTCCAGCCTCCATACCTGACTCCCTCTATCTTTAACTACAAGCGAGACTGTAAGAACTAGCTCTGATCCCCTGCTGTCTGGTTTCATGAAACTCTGGAGGGAGCATGCATGCATGCATCATGAACCAATTATCACCCTGTTGTGGAGAAAGTTGCAGGCAGGTCCAAATTGGGCAGTGACACAGAAAACAAAAAAAAAAGAGGTGCTTGGCTGCAACAAAGTAATGAATACTGTGACATCATGGTAAAATACCAAATTCCACAGAACTCTTATTGATATGAATGGGTCAGTTCACCCCTCTTAAAGCTAATGTTTCAGGCTCTCTGCTGACTCAGGCAGGCAACACTCCATGAATTTACCCTTGGTTCATGTTTTCCAGTTTATCTCCAAAACCTTATGGACTAGAAAATTTCTGTCTTTAAATGAAAGCTGATATTCTGAAGTACAACTCTATGGCAAATTCTGTGACTCTGAAATCACAGAATACCCCACACATAATACAACAGGTATAACAAGATGAATTAATGAAGGAGTATCAGCTAGATTTCCTGGGTTTGAAGGTGACCTAAGAGGGGGGAAAACTGTGGTTCCGACCTTATTTTGCTTTATGATATATAGACAAGTCTTTAAAAATTTGTTTTCAAGTTTTTTCTGCTTGTTTTTTACTTTAGAAATATCAAGAGTGTCAAATCTCCCCTTGTTTTGCTAGAGAACTTCCCTGAAGAACCCAAAAGAGACTGGGAGATCTCTCATCTCAGCCCTTAAGTGAAAGGACAGGACTACTGAACCTTTAACAAAAGAGCATTTCTATCAACTGTTTGACAGATGTTTGAATTAAATAATGTTTAAAAAACAAAACAAAAAAGGCATTTAAAACCAGTTTAACTAAGTGCTTGTCTACACAGGAATATTATACTAATATAAAATAAGGTGTGAATTTAAACCAATACTATTATTTATACTACAATTTTGACGCTTGGGAGGGGGATTTAAATTAAATAGAAAAAATATTTACTTTTACAGTGGAATAAATGTACAGATGAGTGGCTATACTGGGATAACTATACCTGTATAACTGGTAACATTTTGCCATGTAGACAAAGCCTCTCTTCTCTTTTGTTCAGGTCTCAATATGTCAGAACACCAATACTTCTCAAATCCTCCAACAAAATGATGGAACTAAATGTTTGACACTTTTATTGTTAAAAAGTGGTCTTTAAAATACTCTTTGCAAACCAAAATTCCTTGAGGGCTTCCTTTTTACACCATAAAGAAACAGAAAGCACACAGCCTTTTCCCTTCACCGGTCATCTTTAAAAGAACAAGCAACCATTCCAGCAACACGTTTCTCTCAGTGTCTCTTAGAGAACAATAGTAATAGCTAGTGCAGGAATGTGATAAATCAGTCTCTCAGGTATGACCCACCTGAGAAAGTTCTGATGCACCGCTTGCAGAAGTCAACGACTGGTGGTTTATTATCAACTGAGTATGTCTGCAGCTGATTCTTCTTCCCTGCCATTTAACTGGATTGGCCACTAGGAACATCTGGTAGGACTATGCCCAGTCTCAATCCTTGAGGACTTTGTTTTTCCATACTTATTGCTATAAAGCTGCAGTTTACAAAATTGTGATTTATGGATCACTGGTGGCCCGCAGAACATTTGCTATCAGTTTGTGGAGAGCAGGCTGATAACATGGTGCTAACTCTCCTCCTGATTTTCAGTCTGCTTTTATGTTAGACTATAAGGAGGTATTAAAAGCTCCAACTTTTTATTTTTAATTGGTCCTAGATTTTTCTGCAAGTCCATATCACAGAGCTATAGCTTCTTTGTGGGCATGAAAGAAATAATAGAAACAGCAATATTATACAACCATATACAAGAAGAAAAAGCAGGTAAGAAGACAACAAAACAACTTTCAAAATAATACAATGTGCTCAATTGAAAAGTGCAGTGAACCTGCAGGACAGCCTGTAGAATCTGACTGTTTGTCTTCCCTCAAATTAGAACAACACATATGGGATTTCAATGTACGTTATGAGGACCCGCTTGCAGCAGCAAATCAGACTTACTCTGCTGATGAGCAACTCTCTACTGTGAAGCTTTAACGAATTTTATTTTTTAGATGTCTTATTTTTAAAGGTGGTAATAAATAAGAAAAGCACATTAAAAACCCAAAACTACTGAATTCCTACTAAGAGGTAAACACAGGATTAGATCACTCCTTGTGATACTTACCATCAAGGAGATCAGAAAAACGGAAAACCTACTCAAATGACTCTAAATTGCTTAGAAACTGCCCCTTTAACTCTGCAAAAGCTCCTTTGTGCAAGGGAGGCATGAGATGAGGCACCAGGACCGGGAAAAGCTGCTCTGAATGGCACGATATCCCAGTGAACTTATGGGGAATATCCACAGGAGTTAATGTTGATGCTTTTGGCATTAATTCTCTCTGGTTCCCACTGTGCACTTGGAAACTCTCTGTGAAGATTTATTTAGCCCAAGAGCAGGTGACGAGGTTATAGCATCAGAGTTCCAGATTAAGTCATGGTTTTACAGGGAACAGGGGAGTCCTCAGAAATATCACAAAGGGGTCTGGGGCTCTTCCATTCAACTCTGCCTGTCCAAAACTTTTTATCTGAGATGATGTTTGTCACAGTTCAGGGCAGTTGCACCTGTATTTTCCCTCAGTGCTTCAGCAAGGGCACTCATTCTCAGGGATTCCAGCTCCCCAGCCATTGCCCTTCTGGGTGGAAATATGTTTCCCTTCTTTCTTACTGGGGTATTTCTAGGCTGAAAAATTCCCCACCTTCAATGTGTATTTCCCAGCACACACAGGTTGCCCAAGGACACTTGCTTGCTTTGTCTTTAGAGATGGATAAGTTTAATGCTACAGATATAAGTTACCACACAGACTTCCTATGCAAGCCTACTTTATTCTTAAGGTAAAAAGCATTATAGAGAAACCACTAAAAACAATAAAAAACCTACATGCATACTAATAAATTTACTAGAATTAATCCCAACCGTAACATGGATTCTGGTGGGCCCTGTCCTTCCAGCCTTACCCTAAAGATTGGAGACCTTAGTGGACCAGGAGTCCCATCTATTTGCTGGATCAGGAAGAAGGCCATGAACTAATTTAAAGCCAAGCTATTTATTTAAAACTCCTTTCTTAGTCAGTGGTCCTGGAGAATACTCTTCGAACAAGTATATGTGCACCTTCCCGTGGGGGTGGCGTCTCTGAAGATGTTACAACCTGAGTCAATTTGCCTAATCACCCCTGCTGTTCTCCCATTTACCTTTCACATAGAAATACATACAATTCCACAACACCACCTACATAATTGCATTTTAATACAATGAACTCCAAAAATGTTAAAACTAATTCATTAAAGTTTAATTTAATTCAGTGAAATTCATTCAGGATATTGCAGGAAATTGTTACTCTGTCACAATGTTATTTGGCCAAAAGTGCAGGGAAAATAAAGGAGGGAAAAACAAGGAAAGGCTACCACACTGTTGCTCATTGTATCTCGTTGTTAGATATTGCAGAAAGGTGGTTATCCTATATAGCACCACATAACACACAAACACTAGGTTTAATGAGAACTTTAAAAAACAAAAAAACAAAAACAAAAAAAACACTTTCCTGAACATGCTTTACCTACTTTTGTAAAAAGGAATTTCTAAGATTATTATAACAAACAGAAAAAATATTTATTTATTTATTCGGTTTATTTACTGTGTATGTTTGTCAGCACTTTGCAGATACTGTTTGCCTGATTCCCTTGTATAGGCAGTGTCCCTTCTTCATGCGCATCTTCCATGCACCAATCAGAAAGATAAATAACTTTTTTTTAAATAAGAACATGAGACTATAAAAATCACAAAAGCTGACAGGGGAAATAATAGGCAGCCACAGCACCTAAAACTACTTCCCCCCACTCTTTGTTGAAATAAATTTACTAGATTTCAAATTAACGGTGTCATTCAATAATTCCTGTTTCTCTCTCCATCTCAATTGTAGAGTAGGATGCTGCATCTGACACAACGTTTACAGACAATGCCACATATTATATAGTGTGACAGTAAACAATCTGCAATGTCATGTTTGTATACTAATCAGAACAGTATTTGTGTTGTTGCAATTTAAATGAATGCAACACAGTTGGAGTATAAAGTAGCACTGTAAAGTGAACTGTTACATCCTGTGTCCTACATAACCTTTTTGAATATAAGACCTTTAAGTTGCTGAAGGTTGCCTCAGAACTTGGCTCAGTTCAATCAAAACATCTGTTCCCCTTGCAGGTAGACTGTAAGAACTTTTTTCTCAGTTGGATTTAGAGCACAGCAAGTGAGCCCTTTTTTGACCGATCATATAGATCCCAGCACTTGTAAATCAAGTTCTGGGCTGACAACAGCAGGTCTACATTCCGTCACCCTTTCTCAGCTAGCGAGACCACTTGACTGCTGTGAGAACTGCTCTTATCATGTCATCAAATCAAAGCATGTTGAGAAGAGGGAATGCAAGAGGCATCTGCAGAATTCCCACAATGTAGTGACTTTGGAACATTGACAGATGCATCTGTCATTTTATACCTTCAACTAACCTGCTGTCCGTTGGCTTGACATAGTAAAGCTGTCCAAGAGTAACTCCAGTTCTCTCATGTTGTTTTCACAGGTCTCTGTTAGGAAAGCCTGGCATTTCTTGGCCTTTATTTGACCGGGGGTGGAGGGGAGTGAAGAAAGGAGGAAAAAAACCACATTAAAGGGGTAAACAAAAAAGACGTGTTACAATTCACATTTTTATTGAAGGACAAATGACATAAAAAGGCATATTACTTTTTCCTGAAATCAAGTGGGCACAACATTATAGTACAAATAGTTAAAGTAGTGTTTCATTGTGGATTTACATGCATTTGGGATAAACAGCAGAGGAGTGGGTGTGTGGGCCTTCAGACAACCAGAATTAGTAAAGTTTCAAAGAGTATAGTTATGGTCTCTTTCTCCCATAAAAAAAAATCCTGGGATGCCTCACTACACAAATAGCAAAGTTAATTGTTGCACCTGCAAGGACATCTAGAAAGACAACACTTCTGACAAGATGAGATGGAAATCTATGATGTGGTGCTCTGGAAAAGCCCATGCCTACTGTAGTTGAATCCTGCATAGTGAAATCGTTAGTGCAATCCACACACAACTGGGTACGTACACAGTGACGGTGGCAAATTTGCCGCCGTCAGATCAATCTATCTGGATCTACTGAGCAGAAGTGAAGACCTGCTCAATCGATCTGGAAGTTGATTCAATTAAATCACCTGCCCAAAAGGCAGAGCGCTGCATCAACAGGTATGCATTTCCCATCGGTGCAGCGCCGTGGAGACGGCACGCTAAAGGGAAGTTACAAAATTGACTGAAGTTATGCAAGCTACCCTGCAGTCATGAGGAAGGAGGCTGGATTTGTCCCCTAACCTTTATTTTGGTATCCTAATTACAAAGTTGAAATAAGTGAACTTATTGTACAGTTATGAATAGTGAGGTAACACATGACATGTTTTCATATGAAACATTATTTTTAAAGAATATTAATAAAATGTGAGCTCAATATTTCACACTTCGTTCAGGAGTACATTAAGCACTTGGCACTGGCCAAATACACAGTCATTAATGTCAGGAATGATTCAGGGCCTACAGCAGAGCAAGTCTCCAGACACTAACAAGTGTAGCTGGCATGGCGAAGGCTGCCTCGTTGGCTATGCCACCTGAATGGTGGGAAGAGCCAGCAGACCAGCTCCTAGGCCCAGAAACAGTTCAGCAGCTGCTCAAAGCATTTGCACATGGCTGTGATAGCTCTTGCGCCTGCTTGGTCCCAGCCTTGCTCGCACCTTGTTCTGACCTACTTTTAACTCTGACCCACCCCTACTCCTGCCTCAGACCTTGCTTTGCCCTTACCTTGTCTCACTCAAAGTAACCTGGCTTTGAGCCTCAGCTCCAATTTCTGAATTCTGACTTTGGCTCTCACATCTGGCCTCTGTCTTCTGTTCTGGCCCTGGACTCCTATTCCTGGCTACCAACTCCTGCTCCAACCAGTTGGCATGACCACCCACATCCTGATCTCTGACAATTAAGCTTAATTTTGTTAACACTGTTAAAGTTAAGCAACCGCCATAGTCATTCACTGTCATTAGGCTACATTGGGATATCTCCCAGAACACAATTAAAGCCTCAGTCCAGCAAAACATTTAAGGATGTGCTTAACTTTAAACATGTCTCACTAACTTCACTCTGGTACATTCAGATTCAGTAAAATGTAAGGTCTGGCCTATGCTACAAAGTTTTGCTGGCATGGCTATCTCAGCTAGGGGTAGGATGGGGTGGGGGAGGGTGGGGGGAAATCATACCCCTAGCTGACACAGCTATGCCAATAAAAACCCCGGTTTCGGAGCTGTAACTGTCAAGGTAAGAATGCTTCTTTTGGCACAGCTAATTTCATTTGGGGAGGTGGTTTAGCTATGCTGGCAGAAGAACTCTTGTTGGCGTATGCTGTTTTTCACACTAGGGGCTCTGCCAGCATTGCTAGATCAGCATGGGTATGTCAGTCAAGGTTCTATAGTGTGGTTCTCAACCTTTTTTCATTTGCAGACCCCTAAAAAATGTCAGATGCAAGTGCAGACCCCGTTAGAAATTTTGAGTGGAGGTGCGGACCCCTTTGGAAATCTATTACCTATATAGATAGACTGAACAAAATTCAGCTATGTCTCTCACTGATCCCTTAGACATAGTCCACGGACCCCCACGGTGTAGACAAGTCCTGAGTATATCATATTAGCATTCTGTTAAGTACTAATCTGTTAAAGACAACCTATAACTTTAGTCAACAACTTTTTAAAATATATGCATATAGCACTATTAAAGGGCTCAGCCCTACATAAGAAACAATGGGTATATCTAAACTGCAACAAAAAAGCTGCGGCACTGAGTCTCAGAGCTTGGGACAGCTGACTCGGGCTTGAGGGGCTTGGGCTGTGAGGCTACAGCATTGCAGTGTAGCAGTCAATCCTTAGGCTGCAGCCCATGCTCTGAGACCCTCTGAGACCCACACAAAATTGTGGCTTAAATTAATACCATCAGCTACTGAAGCTTCCAGATTACTATAATCAAATATTTGTATTATGGTAGCACCTCAAAGCCCCAGCAGGAATAGGGCCCATTGTGCTAATCCCTGTCCAAACGCATACGTAGGCTTGGTCTCTGCCAAAGATCTTACAACTAAAAAAATCCATTGTCAAAAACTGACACATCTGTCTGGACAATTAGTGAGAAAGGATTCAGTCAGAAATAAGCAAGAATTAAAGTACCCTTTTCATAACTTCTTTGTAATGGAGGAATTGTGGAGAAAAGCCTCTGCGGACTTCCTATTTCTGATCCTGATCACTTACTCATTAATTATCTTCTGTTCTAAAATTCTGATTCACTATTTGAATACATTTTCCTTCCTATTTGATCATGACACAGAAGGTTTACTCTCCACAACCCCAAGAATATTCTACTATATTTTCTATTAATTACAGATCAATGTTCCACTGTATATCCAAGGATCCAATCTGTTTTCCAGTGTGGGAAACATCTTCCCCCCAAAAGCTTTCTTATGAGTTGATAACAAATCATTGGCAAACAAGGACAAATGTATGTGATTTTCTGCTGTGTTCTCCACTATTCAGCTTAAATATTTTATCAATTGTTTTCCTGTTTCAATTTTAATTATATGTGCTGTATATCTCCTAATATATTATTCATGTGTGTTTCAGTGTTAGATCCCCTGTAGCATTTACATGGGTTTCCCTGTGTGATAGTTTGTACTATACTTCATAAAGAATTTCCAACACTACTTAAATCCATATATACAAGTTCTTGTATTTGCAGATTGCCAATAAAAATATATTTAAAAGGATTACCCTTTTCACAGGATGCAAATACATTAAAAGGATTTATCTTACAGTGTATACTATCAATAGGCAAACATAACAGTATGGTCAACATCACAATAAAAGAAAGGCTCTCTTTTTAATGTAAGCCATTCTAGTACAGACATAATCATACTGAATCTATCCCACAGAAAAGTCTTATGTAAGCAAGCCTAAACAAATCTACTTTTTCCCCCTCAGACATTTATTTTTTTAAATTCACCACATTTTAGTTAGTATATTCTAGTTTATTTGACCTTCATCATTTCTCTGTACTCACATTTGCTGACGGTGTCCATAAGTTTCCAAGCCAATTTCAGACTCTATTTTTCAATTGCAGTAAAGATCAAAAGGAAATTCCTTAGACTAGCCAGCTTTTCTAAATTATATCCATAAACAATTAGTTTCCTTCCTAATTCCTGTTCCAATTCCCTCTCCCCCATCATTGTGGCCTAGGATTTTTTTGTCCTTAAATTTGCAAAGTGGGAAATCTAAGCATAGATGTGAATCTGCACTGCATAGAATACACCAAAGGGTCCCTCAGCTTCCTGATGCATGTACTTAAAGAGAATAAGTAAGGTTCTACAGTAGGGGTCAGGAGGGACCACCATGAGTAGGCCCAATCAGTTTTTCCAGGATCTAAGCTTTCATTTATATTTTTTGAAATGTTTCTTGCCCTTATGCTTGTAAAGCTATTTTTTTGAGTATTGAATATTGAATTTTGCAAAGCCTGTGACTGGTGTTTAATACACATCTGACTATATCACTTCAGCTTTTTTCTATCTACTGCACACTGATGAAGGGACCAAAAAAAAACAAACAAAACCACCACAACCCAGTACCATAAACAACTGGCTTTTTGACAAAGATAATTTATATAAATTACAGCAAGACAGTTACTTCTCCTCTTCCCCTTCCCATATCAGTGCTGGAAAATTATATGATTTTCCATATATATATATATTCCATATACATAACTGAAGCCTTCAGTTTGACTCAATGTGTTTTAAAATAGTGTGTCAAAAATTCAGTCAGGGCTTTTAATTTTTCATAAGCATATAATGAACATTCTTCCCCCTCCCCCCAATTTCCTCCCCCATTTATACATACAAATTAGAATAACAATCTAATGACAAATATGTATTTTCATCATTCTTGTACTAAAAGTGTACACTGTACTCATACAGAATATGATCTGGGGAAAGGGTGTCTCATTGGTAAGTCCATTATAATGACACATCTCTTAAAGACTGAGCAAATTATGGTGGAAGAATGTGTGGTTGGAGACTTCTGTTAGCTGTTTTTTGTTTTGAGGGAATTAAACAAGAGAGATAACATGCTTTAAATTTTAAAATAATACAGGTGATAACTGGGATAAACTATTTTTCTAAAATTGTTTCCTTTAAGTGATTTCATTTAAAATCTAATAAAAATATTTATGCTACAAATTGGTTCCACCCGGTGTGTCAATTATAGTAATCTGTCAGAATTAGGGTATTTTCATTTATTTGGACAACTTCCTATCATTACACTTACTGAGGCATTTTTAAAGCTACTAGCACCCAGCCTTGACATAATTCCAACACTGGTTCCACCAAATAAATGAGGTTCCTTTCATTCTTTAGCATTCTGCCGCAGCTCTTGATCTTGTTTTAAATAAACAAGTTTCCACTATGTTACCAAGGCCCTGATCCTGCACACATATATACATGCTTATCTTTAAGTACGTGAGTTCACATGCTTAAAGATAAACATATGATTAAGAGTTTGTAGGACTGGTGCACAAGACCCCAATACTATAAACATTTAAGCACATAGCTTATAGCATGAAACAGTACCATTTAAGCATAGTCAATAAAGGTAAGCAAGCACTTACATGTTTGCAGAATTAGACCCCAAATCACTGCTCAACAGTAAAAAAACAAAAAAACAAAAAACCACAAAAACAAAAGAAAGTAAAACAAAATGTCCCCTACTTCTGAATTTACATAAAAGAGATATTGCTCAAAACAAAAGTTCCACATGCATTATTCAATGGACATGTTTGTGATGTAAAAGTTAAAATTAGACAAAAAGCTCACTTAGCTTTCTCCTGTGTCTTTACAATTATCTGACTACTAAATGCCTTGCTGCCAGAAAAAAATAAAAAATTGGGCAGGGATTTTCAAAGAAGCCTGAATATGTTATGCTCAAATATGCCCAAATCCCATTGAAATTAAATGGAAATTTAGTGCCCAGCTCTCTCAGTCTCCTTGGAAAATCCCAGCATTGAGTCGGGAAGTAATACAATAACAATATATTTATACATCAAAGTTGGGTTAACCACCAAAAATAAAATTCCACAAAATGGCTGCAACTTTGGTTGGAGAGTTATACCAGTCCACTACAAACTCACAAGACACACCTGTAGGAAAGAACCCTACGATAGAAGTAATCATTATACTTAAATCCATTTTATCTAGCAATATTTCTAAAGGTGGCTCCTTAAGTTTTACCAGTTAACATTTCATGTGTACAAATTACAGGTACAATTCCTACACCTGCACATGTAATTTTTTTACCTGAATAAATAACCATTTGCACATGCAATTCCATATATTTTTCAGGTGCAATTTAAATGCATGTCTTTGAAAATTTGACCATCTGCGTTTGAGAGACTTCTGTTTTTCAGAAAAGCACTTAAGCAAACAGTGAAGTCTATCCTATGCAGCACAGCACTGCCAGTTAGGCATGCACTTAACATCAGTGGGACAGACACATGTTGAAAATGTTGTGTTGAATATGAACACTTTTCTGAATCAGGGCCAAAATAATAGAACAAATATTTGTGTATCGTGGACTTAGTATAACTCCAATGGGTGGCTTGGGTTAGGATAAAAGAAACAAGAATTAGGCTAGATTGGTTTTTGTAGTCAGCAAGACTCCTCAATTGAATAAGAATGCCCCCTCCCAAGTTTTATAACTGGGACAAAATCTTGGACATGTCCATCATAGAAGAGATTAAATAAATAATTTTTTTTTCTGGATTAACATTAGCATTGTTGATAGCAGAATCTGTTCCTTAGCATTTATATAGCACTTTACATCTTCAAAATATGGTACAAATGTTAACTAATCCTGTTTTATACTCTGCTCAACACATCTGACTTCCTTGTCACAGAATCTGCTATTGCCAATCTACAGGAATTACCTTTGCAGTGATTTATGGTATGGCCTTCAACTCTTAATAGTTTAGCAGAAGCTAAGCATTCTTACACAATCTCCAAATCCTGTATATGGCTGACATGCCAACAGGAGAAAAATGTTTATTGAAATCTACTGATTTATAACAACAGACATTTTAGTGAGGAATTTGAAAAAAATCTAGGGAAATACGTTTAAATGGTCAGATTAAAATAAATTTTCACTAGAAAATAAAGTTCATTCTGTTTCCGAATATACTGTATTAATGAACTGATAAATTCCCAGAACTTCATTATATACATTTACAGCTCTGTCCACACAAAATAAAAAGCTTCATCTTTTCCTTTTCTTCAACAACTAAAAGTTAGGGTTTATCTGTTGCTAGGTAACAGGAATCTAAATCTTTAAAAACAATTCTAGCCACCATGTTTAAAAAGAGGCCAAGAACACAGCTGGAGCCATTTCCATTTAAAGCCAGTTCTGAACCACACTGTATATACCCTTTCTTCCAAAGTCTTATTCTTCAAACTCTAAATTTTTAAAACACTAGTGAAAAAGAATACGAAGCCTGAAAACAATTTCACTAATAATAACACAAGGAATTCTTGACATCTTGCCCATACTCAATGTTGCCTAGGTAATTCTGTCTGGTAGTAAGAGTTCCTATTACATTTGATCCATGCAAATTTGTGGGACACGTTTGCAACATGCTGAACTTTAAAATTAAAAGCAGCATAACTGCTTTACTTTATATACAGTGGAGACATAAAGACAAATGGTTTTTTAAAAAGAATAGGCTTCCAAAGAATGAATTTGGGCCCAACGCAAGTCTGTTACTTCAAAAACCAAGAGTCTGTCCTTAAAATATTTTAAATGTTTGGTAATATTTCCTGAAATATTTTAAAACAAAATATTTGTATTATAGCAGATTAGTGTGAAACCACAGAATGAGATTATCAAAGTCTGAAAAAAATAGATATTCAGAAGGTCTAACAAGAGGATAAGAGAAAGAATGATTATATAAGAGAATAAAAATATTAACCTTTTTCCCACTGACAATTTCAGTTCAGAAAAAGGGCAGTTTAGTAACAAAATATATCATATATATTATACATATTTCAGTATTTAGCCAGAACTTTCTGCTTTAAGAAAAACACGATAAACTTTCTAGCGTGAAAAAACAAGACCACACTCAACCTATTGCAGCGTCTCAATAAATAAATAAATAAATAGTCTTCAGAAAAAACATTAAAATGTGTTTAAAAAAAATCTAATACAGAAAGGGACACTTTGAATACCTCTCCTGAACTAGCCTTTTAAAAGGTGGCTTGTACTTTTCTGCCTCCTCAAGGTAGTCTTGAGGTTTTAAGTCACTCAGCAACATTTTTCCTCCTACCCAATCTGTTCCTTTCAGTCATGCTGCAATGCTAGTTTTGAGGGCTCCATTCTGCCTTTACCATAAACTATATTTAGGATTTTCTTCCGAAAACTTAATCTCTCAAGTGGCAAAAAGCGAATAAGTGTAATACATACCCTCCTAAGCACAGCAAAATAAAGGGAAATAGGAGGAAGAAAAAAGAGCAAGAGAGATATGTGGCATGGTAAACATATACACTTGTTCAGGTTCCAGAGAGAATCTTCACAGCCAGCAACTCACTGCCTCTAAATCAGCCAGCTATTGGCAGTGGTCAAGGAGGCACAGTCGCATTCCTGTCTTACTAGTTCTTTTAGGTTTTGAGAGGACAGCTTAATTTGGAGCAGGTGTCCCTTAGTACCCTAACATTAGCTAGAAGAAGCTGGTTTCTTCTCAGGAAAGAGGAGCAAGGAGGAAACACTTCATTGAAACAACCAGTCCAGGAGGGTTCAGACTAAAATTTTAGATGAAATAGATTTATTAGCTTAGCAGCTTTTGAAGGGGGATTGTTAACAGTATGAAGAAGAAACATGGCTCAGCAATACTGTGTTTTATTTGAATCATTAAAAAGTCTAAATAAATACAAACACAGAGAACATCAACCATTTGGTTTATTAAAAAAACCTCATGACCAGTTTGTTTGCTGGGGCGAGACAATAGTGAAATGGCAAGTAATTCACCTTTCCCGTCTCATTTCTGAGCTCTTGCAGTTGTACCTGAAGTGGCGAACCAAAGCAAAATTGAGACAAGTGGAAGAAAGACAGGGAGAAGTAACGATAGAAATAGAATATTAAACATTGGAGTGAACAGCCAAGAGAGTAATATGGGAAATCCAAAGATTTGTGTGAGTGGTGGAAGTCCTGGTCTATGACTTTATGCTCAAAAAGATCTGAGCATAAAAGCAGGGGTGGGAAAAATAATCAAATAGGGCCCATGTTCATCATGTTCATAATGTTCCTCCAAGCAAGTCTCCTTTTTCTTCCCTGGACTGCAGTAAGCCTGCTGATCCTTCTAATGCAGCCACCTGCTGTTGCTCACTGACTAGCATGATACCTCTCATCAGCAAGAAGCAGCTGGCGCCCTCCTTGCCATAAGATGGCCAGCTGACAAGCAGGTCAGAAACAGGAGTGGACTTGGTCTGCCACCTGGCAACAAATGTCCATGTTGTGATAAATATAGTAATGTTGCAGTATATACATTAAGGAGACAGCAGGAGGAGAAGGCGAGGAGTCCGCCAGACAATGACCGATCTTTGGTGCCTCTTGATGCGATACACTAGTAGACACCTTTTGAGGCTATGCCTATGACCGGGACGGGTCAGATGGCCAAAGAGAAGTATCCAGTCCAATACAGATCCAATACCCCCAATAAAACTATAAAAGCTACAGTACAACAATGAAAACACCAAAAAAGGACATGGCTAAACTAAACAAATAAAGAACTATTTAGACTTACTACTCAAACAAGTGATTTTTACAGTTAAACACCTACTTAAGCTAAGTGAAGTAATTGAGTCAGCATAAATCATAAGCAGAAATCTTAAGAGAAATAACATCATACAAATTGTCCTCCTGTCTCCCTACAATCTTTATGACATGCCACTTCCAGCTCATTACTAACATGCTCTGTTAGAAACGAGGTTACTGCACCAGGTAACACTAAGTAACAGAAGAATTATTAAAACTAGTTATGTGTAGTACAGACTCATGTGTAGTATAGACACATAGCATAAGATAGCATAAGACACAGAAGTGAAGTAACTTGCCCAAACCCACACCAGCAAGATGGTGGCAGAGCTTTAGGGCAGAGCTTTAGGACCAGTCTGTACCTGGAGAAGTTACATTGGCATACCTATATTTCTTAAGAGTATGAAAAATACACGCTCCTGAAAGATGGCTATGTCAACCTAACAACTGGTGTAGACAGCTCTAGGTTGATGGAAGGGTTCTTCTGCTGACTTACCTACTGCCTCTTGGGGAGGTGGATTAAGTACACTGACAGGGGAACCCCTCCCATTGGTGTAGGTAGTGTCCATGCTGAAGTGCTGCAGCAGCACAGCTGCAGCTGCGTGGCTGTAGCAGTTTAGGTGTAGACATACCCTTAGATTAGACCCACAGTGCAATCAAATAATTTTCATAACATTTTTCAGTTTTTTACATAATAAAATACACATTTACTGACCCAATAAAGCAAGTGCCACAGGGCTTCTCTCTTACCCTTGCAAGTTCCTCCTGTAATTCTTTGCAACTTTTTTCATTATCCTGGAGTCTCTCAGAGAGGTCTGTAATTACTTTCCTCTTTTCCTCAATCTCTTCATTTAGTTGCTTGTTTGTGGAGAAATACTCTCTTTCTAATCTGAAAAGTTTCAGTGTTAGAACAAGTTTTTCAAACATACTTTTGTCAAAAAAAAATTATATACTTTTAAACACAACTGACAGATGTACTATATACCGTGTTTTCATGCCATAAGGCTTTAAAAGTTGCCTTTACTTTTTTTCATAAAAAAATTCACTCCTTAAATGAAAAATTTTAAAGAAATAGTACCTCCCGTTAAGATAACCAGGTGTTTGTACCATGCCTGCAGTCATAAGTAAAATAAGTTTAGTGGTCTTCATGTGGCGTCTGTATTATATTTAATGAACAAAATTCACCACAGTTCAATTACCTCAGAAATCGACTCTCATTCAGTCTCCAGGCAAGTCTTGCCTAACCAGCTTTGAATTAAAACATAACAGTAGCCCGCCACAGTATCTATATGAAATCTGGTTATGTTCTAGTCTATATTGTGTGGCACAGGATTTTAATTCTAAACAGATCTTCAAGCCAACATCTAAAAATGGTTTAGCTCTTAAATGCTAGAGACATCCTCACCCTCATTGCCTCACCATCACTGGAAGTGACACCCAGGAACTCAGAGTGAAAAACTCCATCCTATTCCTTGCTTTTACCAGTGGGGTCTTCCCCTTAATTTGTTTGTCTATTTGCTGCAAAGAATGCTTATGTTTTATGAGCCAGGCAAGACAGATTTGGCATGGGACAAAGGAAACCACCACTGAGAGAGGGGAAGTGGTTCCATGATGACAGTTTGTGGCTTGGGAGCTAACCCAGACTGTTGATTCTGTTTCTAGGGCAGAGGACCACAACCTTAAAGTATGAGTGAGTCAGGGATCACCGCTCCTTTGCTCAGAAGGAACTCTATGAAATGCAGTCTCAAGTCTGAGATTTGTAGGCCTCTACCCCATAATGGGAAAGGGGGTAGTAAAATATTAGCAACCTTGTTCTCCTGCATAAAAGAGGAAGACTCTGGAGGGAGTTGAAGGTGCTGACAACCCTTCTGAGTCAGGGAGAACTCTACTTGTTTGCTTTTGATTTTAATCACCAAATCTTTAGGGAGAGTCTGGAAACTCTGGAATAGGTGGGAGCAAGGAACTTTGGTAAGGGGCTGTTTCTGTTTCTTTTAAACTTTATCACAAGACTTGCAGTTTGTCTGTTTGACTTTAACTGCCACTTCTCTGGAGTGAACCTGTGTTCTCTGGACCACAAACTCACCTTCCCAACCCTAGAGAGGGCTGTTTTGTTTGTTTTTAAAATACTCAGTTGGCAAAAGTCATGTTGCTACAGCAACTACTAAAATTGCCCAGATCAACAATTGAGAGGAAACAGTAGAACGCCTCTGTTTAGTCTGGTGCCAGGATTGAAAATCCCTTATCCATGTCTAAGGTACTAACCCATTGTGTTAATTAAGGATAGTTTCCTGCTGCATCAAAAAGTACCAAAGGCATACCCATTGTAGAGCTTTTTTTTTTAGTAAAGTCTTTTTTAATAAGTTGTATCTGGCTAATTTTATTTTGGTTTTTAATTTTTCACAAATTTAATCCTCCCACGAGGTATCTTTTTTAATTTAAATAAATAATTAATACAAGTTTAGTACTTACATCTATAGAGCAATATCTCTAATTCTAGTGATACTATAACTGTAATAGTAACATCCTCTTATGATAGTGTTAGTTTATTAAAATAAGTTTATTATTTAACCATATCAAAATATATTTCCAGATAGTTTGAATAATAATTCTAGACATAAAAAATTGCTCTTCAGGCAGAATTTATTATTCATTTTTTTCTGTTTCTCTCATTTCTTGCCAACCTTAGGTTTAAGACCAAAACACATTATACTTTTATTATGATTATGCAAAAATCTTTGTTTTTCAAATTAAAGAAAAGCAGCTCTCTTAATCTAGATAATGATTCTGATATTGATCCAACAGACTATTAGATTTGAGACAGCTGAATGCAATTTAATATCTATTTAATTATTCTTACGCTAATATGAACAATGACAATGTAACAGAACGCTGAGATACGTGTAAATCTGTTTTTTTCTAAAGATATATTGAAAGACAGTTAAAAATATGTTTATGAACTTTTTTTTATAATTGTTGTCAACATTTTGTATTATGATTTAGTGTAAATTATAAATAGGTTTGGCCTTGGTTTGGAGTAGATTAAATTTAACAAACAAAACATTTACCACTTCCATTAGTTCCAAAGTTGCCTCAAGACTGAATGAAATCTTGCCTACCCAATATTAAATTGAAGAGCAATAGTAACACCCAAACAATCCCTATCCTGTGTATTAAATCTGGTTGTGTGCTGTTCTAAACTGTGTGCAGTACAGTTCGAATGATTTGAAAAATTTCAAACCATCATAAAAACATAGTCTAATTCTATATGGTTTAATTTTTATCCTTAAATCAGTATTATAATTTGTGTTTCCAGAGCACATTCAAATAAATATCAAAGCATTAAGACTCAACATCTCTGTTATGTAGATAAGTATAATTCCCATTTCACAGAGGGTGTAAATAGAGGCAGAGAGGTTAAGTGACTGCCCAAGGCCACTAAGGCAGTCAATAAAACCCAGTCTTTCAATGTCAAGCCCCATGCTATAATCAATAGACAACATTCCAGATTTATATATGATCAAATAATGCTAGCGTACTAGGTCCACAAAAATTTATTAATAAACACATATATGTTCTGATCTTGCAATGCTCAGAGTTGCCTCAGCTCCCAATAAAGACAACAAGAGTTGAATGTCCACAGCACTTTGCAGGTACATGTCCCTATTAACAGCAGCAGCCAAGGTAGAAGTCACGGATTTATTTTAATAAATAAAAATTCATGTAAAGTCAAACAGTACTGAATCCAAACCATTTCTTGTTTCATTCTCACCCAATTTTATGATGTGTGACATAATTTAGGTAATCTTGACCTCTTTTTTGTTTAAAGAAAAAGTTGTGAATTTTGTTATCATCCAACTTTTGCTTCCAGATTGGTAAAGCAAGGTTCCTAACTAGTTTTTGCATCAAGTTTTAACTCAACAGATCTGACAGCTCAGAACACTAAATGTGAAGGGAAACACCAGAGGTGTTTTTTTCCTTCCATTTTTTCTCCTCTTTGAAGTGAAGCATGCTGAGGAAGCCAGGGATACAGAGTCGTCTCTCTATACCACCCATTCTCTTGCTGAAGTCATACCAGAGTCCAAGATTAGGAAACATTCCAGAGGTTACCATCTTGTTTTACTTTTTGATGTTTTCTGAGTCTCAATAGACTTCTGGTGTAAAATGCAGTGGTGGAGAGGACAAATCAAAAACAGAGAAGAACTGTAGCACGGAGAGGGATAAAAACAGATGACTACAGTCAGTGGGCAAACCTGATGGCAACATGTTAGGCTGTTATGGATCATTAAAGAGCAATGCAAGGGTACTACTTTGCTTGCCTCCTGTTTTCCTTTACTAAACATTCCTTTTCGATAAGCCCTGACCTACTGATTACCAAAAAAATAATAGACTTTCATGGTGGGGACCATGTTTATATAAAGAGATTGTAATGGAAGAAAAGAGGTCCATGAGACAGTTGCATGAACTACCTCTCCTACACATCTGTAATTACATAAGATCCCTGTAGTAACTGCAGCAGTGAATGAAAAAATATTGGGAAATATGTTTATGTATTTTTAGATGTCTTTTAATAAGATTTAGCAGTTTGAAGCATGGAAAAGGAACAAGCAACACTTGACCACCTGCAAATGTTCCACAGATGACAGCTTTGAAAGCCACTGCCAAAAAAAAAGGGGGGGGCGTGTTCTAGAAGAATAAGGCATTTTTAGGAAAACAAAACAATACAGAGTTGCTAGAAAAACTGTATTGAGGGAGTAAAGATTTCCTTGAGGAAGTAAAAAATACCTAAGGAAAACTTAGTGGAAAGAGAAAGCCTCTGGAAATGTTTATCAGAGCAGTAAAATATTTTCCTTTTTAACAGCTGTATTAGGACAGTTAAAATGATGAGATAATTGGTTTACTAAGTTTAGTGGACTTCAGTGGATTCTAAAGTGTTCTAGGTACCAAGAGGGAGGAGGACTGGAGATTGGAAGAGGAATTACTAACTTTAAAATGTTAGGAGTCTAATGTCTCTGCCACGTAGCTTCATCATTCTTTGCAGATCCCAAGATCTTGACTGAAATAATGTAAGAGTTAGTCACAGACTTCATACTAAAGACAAGGATAAGTAAATGGTGAGGATGAGAGGAAGGGAGATAAACTAATTAACATAAGCTTTTACTAAAGTAGTCACGTTTGTTTATAAATTGATTATCTCTTACAGAAAGTTTAATGTGTAGCATAAAGTTTGTCAATCTTTGGACCAAAGACTGCAAAACCAGGAGTACACATTCTATGCACTTTTGTTGGCAAAACTTTTGTCAGTCTGGAGTGTGAAAAACCCCCACCCCTGACCAATATAAGTTTGAGAGAGAAGCACAGTGCTGCCTAGGAGGGGGAGGCTCTGAGCGTAGGGGTCCCTGAAATTCCTTGTGGCACTTCAAGTGGCCTGTCCCTGCCTCTCCCTGTTCCAGTGTGGGGTGGTAAATGACAACTAGAGGTAGCTGTCAGAGGCGGTTTATTTCTGTACTGAAGCAGGTTTTCTTGGGGTATCTGGGTGGCCCGTTCCATGATATAATCTACTCTTCTGGTAGAGCACCCTTGTTTGGTGAAGGCAGTTTTGAGTTTGTTAAGGCATATATCCTGATGTGACGCTGGTAAACCAAGTGCAAGTTCTGGCCAAGACAGTAGGCATTAGCTAAAAACTGACAAACTCACAACTGGAAATCAAATCAGCTCATCTGTGTGTTAGTTTAATTCAAAATAGGTATTAGTCTTAAAAGAATGCATTTAGAGTTTAGACTATGAAATGCTTATAAGCTTCTGCATGCATTAATCTTACTTGTAATGCCTATACTTGATGCCGTAAGGAAATATGTACGTTTTGCTTTATGAGTTTGACAATGTTTGCTCTGAACATGTGAACCCAGGCACAGGAATCATCCTGAGGCTTTTCAAGATTAAATGGGCCATTAAGAAACATCACAATACAAGGACTGGTGGATGGTCCAATCACACCATGGAAATACTACATGCAAGGGAGTTCATCTCATGTAATGGAAGGCCAAATGTAAAAGATAAAACAGGGTCACAAGAAAATTTGTCATCTCTTTGCTGTTTGAACTCTCACAGGGCCAGGGACATTAAATGAAGGCAGAAATCCCCAGGGGTTATCCCTGCGTCTGCCCAGAAAGACATTTTGAATCAACAGTTTACCACATCTCTGTAATCTTTAGGAATCATAAATGGTAACTCATCTGTGTGTCTATGTTTGCTTGCTTTAACTTGTAAATTATGTTTTCCTAGTTAATAAACCTTTAAATAGTTTATTACAGGCATTGTCTTTGGTGTAAGATCTAGAGTATCTAATGATCTGGGGTAAGTGACTGTTCACTTGGGACTGGAAGCAACCTGAATATTTTGTGATATTAGCTGTAAATGACCATTTATCACTATCAGCCTGTAGCAAGACAGACTGCAGAGTCTAAGTTTGTGACTCCATAGTCCAGACAATGAACATATCATCCAAGTATCTTAGATATGTCATTGGTTTTGTGGTGCATTTGTACTCAAAGGTACTTGATACACAAACAATCATATTTTCATTTTCTGGACAGATGACAAACTCCTGTAGACTTCCATCACAACTTCAACAAATTCCCCCCCCCCCACCGCATCCATTAAACTCTCTCTGCAACAGTCCCACATCAGCATCAACTTCCTGGATGCTCCAATCAGCTTCAACAATGGAATCCTACAGACAGCTATATACAAAAAAATCTGTGGATCACCGCACTACACCTACCTTCCAGTAACCACCCGAAACACACCAAGAAATTTTATCTATAGCCATGCATTCAGATACCACAGAACATGCTCTGGGATATACACTGTAACTCACTCAAAACTGCTTTCACCAAACAAGGACTCTCCACCAGAGAAGCAAATCAAATGATGGAACTATCCATCCACCTGTCTTTCTAATATCCTGGAACCAAGATGGCTACAACACTGTATACAAAAACTAAGAGGCATTCCTCACCATGAATAATCTGCAGAGTTTCTAAGAAAGTCTATAAATTAGTGTTTCCCTTAACAAAAATAAGCTAATATTAACTTGCTAAGAAGAAAAGAAAAAAAATGTTGTCACACGCGACTGCTAGCAAGCGTCCCAATATGAATGTTTTGTAAATGACACATATAACAGTAGGTTACATTTGTCTAACTTCCCACAGCATGTCTATGTACCAGCACTGATGGAATGTCAGGCCTGCTCAAGTGTATGTCAACTTCTAGTGACTGCAACCTAAAACAGATTCAATTTTAATACTACACAACCTGTTACTGCAGACATACAATACATTTAGTAGATAAATAACTTACATATTGAGTTTTTCCAAGCTCTCTTGGGCATTACGTTTCTCTCTCTCATATGCGTTTTCCACCTCTTTGAACTCTTTCTTGATCATTTCCAAATCTGAAAGAGTTTCTGCTTGGCTGCCTTTTTCTACCTGCAAAGCTCCTTCAAGGTCTCGAATCCTTAACTAACAAATGATAAGAAAGCAATTAAAGCAAGTTAGGGAAAGCTATCATTAATCTTCAACAGTGTTCTGTTTTCCTGTGTGTGAGTGAATGAGGAAGCACTGAGCACACAAAGGGATATGAATACATACAATAAAGAGCAGAGATAAATAACAAGATAGTCTATGACTGAGTAAAAGCTCCTTACACTATATTTTGGTGGAAATTTAGATTTTATTAATTAATTTATTTAAACACACTGGTAGGGTTTATCAGGGATTTTCTATTGTTTGTACATGAATCCAGTTTCATTAATGCATAGGATTAAGAGTGAAGGTTAGAGTTTCACACAATGTAGAGCAGAAATGAGACCATACCATGTGCATCAAAACTAACAGAAAACCATAACAGTCTTCTGTTCAGCAAACAGATCCTCTAACACCAAAGAATTTTGCCATCCCAATTCATTTACATTTTGTAAAAGAGGAAAACTAAAGAAAATATATTTTTTCTTTATTCTTTTTTATGTTAGAGTAGGGGTCATTTAGAAAAGCATTTGCACTGGGAACTAGAGGGCATAAGAACCAGAAAATAAAACTGGCTATAAAATGATACTAGTTAGTATGAATGCAAAAAGAGCAGAAATAATGAAAAGAATAAATTTGGAAAATGATTTCAGCACCTTGTTAAATGTTCTTGTTTGTTCTTTGAAGAAAACTGTGATTAATTATTCATTTAAAAGACCATGAAGAGCAAGCTGACAACATAAAATCTGACTTTCAACAACCTAATATGTAGCAAGTTTCCTCAACAATCACATTTATTATCTGCCAGTACTATAATAATTTGAAGTTAAAATCTGCTCACTAAAAATCATATTAAAGCAGTAGTTTCAGAGAGAACTACTGACTGAGTTACAAAGTTTGTTCCTCCCATTAAACAGTTACAATTGTTCTTTAAATCTTTATTCAGTTCTATCAGCAATCCTGACAAAAATATAATATTTTAACAGTACAGGAATGTTTTAATACTAGGACATCTGACAGTTTTGGCACAATTAAAAAAAATCCCCCTAAAGTCATGCAATAACTAACTCAAATTTACATTGTGTTTCTGCAAAAACTTATCCATAGTCTGCATGTGTGTGTAAATCCTACTGAAGTGGGACTATTCACATATAATAATTTAAACCCAGGCATCCATCTTTGCAGGATTGGGGCCTTACAAGCTCTATTAGCTGCTCCATCATAAACTGTGGAAATTCCACAAATATTTGACACTGTTTTACCTGGATAATTTCAGAATTAAATTTGGATTCCAGATGTGCTGCTCTTTCTGCTTCAATGTTTTCTTCCAATTTCTTCACTCTCACAGTAGCTGCCTAAATATATGAAAAATGTTTACATTCCAAAAGATAGATGTAGATTTAAATAGGATTATGTTTTTCAAAAAGATTTTCAAGGTGTATGATTCTATTGGTAAACACTATTTTATTATACTGTGTTCTACACAAAAATATATTATTGCAGTGTTGCAGTCAAGAAATAAACATTCACAAGTCAAGAAATACAGAGATAAGATTGAAAGCTCAACATTCTGCTATCTTACACTTATACCTTACCTATGGTGTCTTAATGTTATAAAGAAATTGTCAATTAAACACAATATAATACAGTACAGAATCCCTTATACTTCCTAATATATAGTGAATTGCAGTATAGAACGTACAATCTTCATTTGAGTGATGAGATACGGCACTATGATCTGTTTGGGAAGCACTATGGTTAATATATGGTCCAGCAGACAGGAAATTTCAGTTCTAATCAAGATGCTATAAACAAACTGCTATGTGATTACCGGCAACATAACTTTTCTGCCTCAGGGTGTTATGAAATCTATATAATATTTCTAAGGTGCTAAATAATTCTAAAATATTATTAAGGCTTGGGTCCTTGATCTATGACCATTCTCCTAGGCTTTAGTGGAGAGAATAAGACATGGAAAACTTCTTTAACAAATATTCTGGCTGGTTTAAAACCACTCTGACTAACTATCTCACTTTGCAATTAAATCTGTGCACAGATGTGCAGCACATCTATGGTGAATGTTGTAGTTTAAATGTTAATGGAATTTTCTATTGCACTTGTATCGGAATATATTTTCAAACATTCACAACTTTATTTCTAATACATTTTCCCCAATATTTAGAACAGTATGTACAACTCATTGTGAATTACCGGTATGTCCATCCCAAGTTTCTACTTTCAAATTTACATAACTTGTGGGAGGGGAAAATAATTGACTTGAATTTCCCCCCCCACCCAAACAACAACATATCAGGGAGAAATGTACTTTATGTATATTTGTAACCCTTGTGTGATTCTCAAAAAAAAAAAAAAAAATACCACAACACCCCGAAGCATTTTCTCTCAAAATTATTACCATTAAATAAAAACAAAACAAAACAATGATTCACATTCAGGCAGAGACCAAGCATGGAAAATTTCAGCTAAATAGGTGAATATGTTAGAGCATAAGTGCCTGAAGACTTGGTATAATGGAAACTAATTTTCAACCTTAACTATATTGTTTTCTACCACTACTGGAATCTTTAACTTGCATGGATGATTGAGTTCAGTGAAGGAACAAATCCTACAACTATTTTGTGGCCTCAAATTCAGCACAACTGTCAAAAAAATCGCAGATTTCCTTCTTCAAACTATGTGCAATCAAGATAAGGTGTTAATGTTGGAGCACTTGATTTTAATATAACCACACAGAAAGTAATAAAACTGTGTTCAATGTTAGTGATTTTAAAAGATTTGAAAAAATAGCAAATATTTTTGGCTTTCATCTGGATTCAGAATATTTAGAATCGGCAGAAGAAATTGAAATGTTAACAGATGTTTTACAGAAGCTCCTGGGAGCAACTGAAAAAAGTTTTGATTACTTCATATTGGCATATTACAGTTTCCTTGGAGAACACAAAAAATCAGAGAGAAAGTTCTGAAATTGGTGCCTAGTCCTGTTGAAGATCTAAAGCTGGAGGGAGCACTACAACAGGACTGTAAGTAGCTTTCCAAATCTACTTGATAAGAATATTCAAAACTGTGCACAGGGTCAAAATTTATCTCCACTCAGGAGTTTTGCCTTATTGACAAAGAAATTCACAATCAAATTCCAAAACAAGCCTTCTCCCCAGGCATGACTGCTCCTAGCATTCCTCTCCAAAGATAGTTCAGTCTAGACCCTCGACCCTCTAATCCTCTCCAGAGAGCAATTCTTTTCACCTGCCTTTATACCTACAGTACAATTAATGAGCTGCCTGCAACCATGAGTTAGAAAGATTTGCTTAACATCTCCCAGTAGGATCGACATCTGCTGACAGGAGGGTTTCACAAGAGAACTCTGCTTCAAAAGTTATGTGCAATTAACAACGAATCCATTTGGTAGGATATGCAAAAGTCAATGTGATTAGATCACAGATATTTTTTTAAAGTCATGAAAGTTGAAGGGATATTTCCATTTACAGCCCATACTCCTTAAGGAATCTCAGTATATAATGGGCCAAATTATGGGACATTTCTTTAACCTTTAAGAGATCTTGGGCTTCAGCTAACGTATGATTTGGCAACCTCCAACACACAAAACATTAGGGATTTATCATACTTTTGTGACAAAGTAAAATATCCTTATATTTATGAATAGACCATTCTGTTTCTCATACAAGAACAGTAAATACACATCTCCCATCATCACTATTTGTCAAACAGCATTCCCACCCTGCTTTTAAACACCTGTACATATCACAAAAGAAATTACTTTATATACATACTGCTGTGTATTTCCCAAGGAATCTCCTTTCCAGACCAACACTGTGTTAAGGCCACAAGGAAAAAAAAAGACAATAGCCCCAGAAAGCTTTCTGGGCCAAATATACCCCTGATGTAATTAATTTGGCTGATGCGTGTCTCAAGATACACTAGAAATTCTAAATAGAAAACTTGGTTGATCCTCATTTCTATTTCAATTTTTGGTGGTCACTTCACGCGCTCAACTTCGGTAGGACTCCATGTGGTTGCAGAGATCCATCACACAGAGCTCATTTCAGGACAGCAGCCTAAAAGTTTAGTTCTATATAACGGCTTTTTTAAATCATTGATCCTCTACAACATTCCCTTTGTTTTTAGTAGGAGACCTCAGTTTGTAGTCCCTGCCCATGAACTATAGTTAAATATATATAATTAGGCCCTCTCCACAGAATGAGACATCACTGTTTTAGAATCATGTTTAGATTATGGCTATTAGTTGAAAGTCCATTAACAAATTGATAAAATGGGATTTTCTATCCTTTTATGAGAAGCCGAATTACTACACAGTAAATTCCATGTAATCTATCAGTCATTTTCAATGAAATTATTAAAGCTCAAATGTATACCACAAAAAGGTAAAAAAAGTTCTATTTGTAAACTGACATTATAAAAATAATTGCAAAATTGCCTCTTAGATTATCTTCCAACTAATGAACATCTGTTTCATATCCAGCAGAGGGCGCTAAAGGAACACTAATATGCAATCTCAAAAAATGTTTCTTACGCTTTTCAAAAATAAAATGACAGCAATAGGTTTAAATTCTCTCTTATTTAAATATTAACCTACTATACAAAAGCAATTTTAAAAGTTACTGTCATAATCAGATGTTTTTCCCCCTCCTAAATATACAATTTGCCAAATGTCCATTAAAAAGAGATACTTTTTTTATTTCTTCCATTTCCTTCAATATCATTGCAGATTACAAAGAGATCTATAAGTAAGCAATTGCTCTTTTATGAACAGCCCCATTCCCTCTTGTTTAATTCATTCAGAGACTCCACAATTCACTTTCTAGAAAAACCACAGTCACTTCTATGGACTGAAGCACCACTGAATACAGATGAAGAAGCTCTACTGCTTCTATTTGTAATTTAGGTTTCAATTGTGTCATGAGCTATGCATGGGCAGATATCTCTGCTTGCAGACTCTCACTGAAATCAGTGGGGGCTCCATAAAGGGATAGGGAAATGCCTATGTGGATCTGCTTTACCCACAGTTTGTGTACCAGTGTAACTATTTTGGTTAGATGTGTGATTTTTTTAACCAAAATATGTAAACCAGTACAGCTCCCAGTGTGGATGCAGTTTTGCCAGTATACAGGTGCCCTATACGAGTACAGCTTATTCCCATACATTTAGGGTTTTCAGACTGACACAGTTAAAGCATTACAGAAACTGTGTAGAAAAGCTCTTACGGCTAGATCCAAAATGGGAACTTAGACTCAGCATTGAAACAGCTAACGTTCAAGCACCCTCCTGTGTCTAGTGGAATCCAGCTAGGCACCCAGGCTCCCTATATAATGCATGGGGAGCTGACGCAGCAAGCTGCCTAATTTAAGCAGGCGAGATAGGTAAACCAGTGTGAGGATCCCCCTGGGACTTAGATGGGAGCTGGATGTCTAGACATCAGAACTTGGGTGGTAGTGCACATGCCCACCAATGGGAAATTAAGTGCCGGCAGAGCTTTTCAGGATCTACATTTTGGATTTAGTTTAAAGTGGCCGTTTGTGCTAGATCCACAAAAGAAATTTAGGTACCTTAGTGACTACAGCTGAAGGCAGCATCAGTGCCTCTCTGTGGACTGGGACACAACTAATACTAGGTACCCTATACAACTCACATCTTGCTCCATGCAGGCAAAGAAGTTGTCTGCATCAGCACAAAAGCTTAGTTCTTACGTTCACTCTCAACCTCCTGTCTCCTGCAGATACTCCTAAACAGTGTAGCTCCAAAAAATTCTTTACAAACATTTTTGCTAATATAAATTCATGGATTTTGGATTTATATTTTTAAGGTGTGATTTTCAACAAAATTAAGTGTTGCTCTACCCCTGCCCCTACTGGACTCAATGAAGAAACTTCCATGGGACTTCGGTGGGAACAGAAATAGGCCAATGCTATGAATTTTTCAAAGTCCCCCCTTAATGTAATTTACTTTGTGAAATAGTGCTAGATGACTGTGACACCACATGAGATAAATTTGTTTGTCCTTTTCTGTGCTCTAAATATATTGTTGATTTCTAGTCAGATTACTAAAGTTTCAGTTACTAATTGCATGAAAAATATGTTCCATCAAAATTAAGTATTTCACTCAGTGTATTACAACTTTATATTGGCATGATCCCTACCCAGCTGCAAACATAAGCTGGTTTATTAACCAATGGAAAATGCCAAAACAACATTACATGAAACCCAGCCTAGGGCTTGACTGCTCCTAAGGTTCCTTAATGTAAGACCTATCTGACCCAGACCATAGATTCCAACTTCCTATTCAGGGTGGAGTCTAATAAGCCATACCTGCCCAATGAGTCATCAATAATTAACCTGAAGCAGCTCCCTGAAAGGCTACACATCTGCTAAGACAGTAACGGGAGAAACAAATTTGATGCTCATTTTGAGTTTTCAGGCTTGTAATTTTGTGATGGATTTTTACCTCATCTGTGCATCTATTGAGTGCCAGGATGTGAATGGGCTTGCGCCGGGCCCACTATTGAAAGCCCTTTCCTCAGCCTCAGGGGAAGAGCTACTGAACCCCAGGTTCAAATAATTACAGGGGACAACAAATGAAAAAAACAGGAATGGGTGTGAGGGTCACAGGGTCACAGGTAGGAAACTGGAAGAGGACACTGAGCAGAGAACCTGGATAGTGCCCACTGCTCCTCAAAAGGTGTCTAAGGAGCCAGGAGATGCGGTCCAGAGGAATTCTCCCCAGATGCGTGATCAAATGGAGAAACAGAAATAGGCCCCACAGTTGCAGAACACCACCCTGTCCAGCATCCTCCTCCTGGTGTTATAGATGGATATCTTGGCCAGTGCCAGGAGTAGGCTGATGAGTAGGTCTTGCAACTTTGTGGGGTCACAAATGGGATGTGCATAAATGAAGAGGTGTGGGGAAAAGTGTAGCCAGAACTACCTTCTAAGGTTCTGGTGGATCTGGAAAAGGGACTACAACTTGGCGCACTCCAGGTAGATGTGCGCCAGGGCCTCCCTGACACCGCAGAAGGAACAGATGTCGGGCGAGGGGGTGAACTGCACTAGGTACTTCACCTGTGCAGCTGAGATCTATCAGCCACTGTGCAAGAGGCTAGGTTCCCCATTTAAGAACACAACCAAGTCAGAATCCTTTTAAAGCTGAAAAAGAATTAAGTCAATAATTAACTTTCCCTAATTAAAGCTATCTGCACAACACCTTAACATAATGCTTTCTTTGAACCGGACTTTCTCCTTTTAAATTTAGGAGGAGTGAAAATAGTGAGTCTGAATACTCAGAAGAGAGAATGTGTCTGATATCTAACTCCCATCTCTCTTATTCAGGCCCATCATTCCTACGTTGGTATTTTAAAGGTGAAGAAACCCCCAGGGTTTGAATTACTTATAAATCAAAAGCAAAATTATTTTTAAAGGCTTACTGAGGTATCACAGTAGGTGGTACCTTTCTACTGAAGACAATGCATGCCAAGGCCTGTACATCTAGCTTGAAATATCTAAGGCTGATTTCTTTGAGGTATACGATTTTCTACCTTATTGACCAATAAGTCAGTGTTTTTATTTGATGAGCTTTGACCTTCCCCGTAGGATTTTGCTTTTGTACTTTGTCTCTTTAACACAATATTTTAACCATCTAGTAATCAATGCTTTAAACACATTTTTCCTTTAAGTGAGAGATAATATAGAACAAACTTAACTGCCATATAGATAGGCTGGAGCTATTTCCAGGTATATCTTAACAGCTCAGTGTACAACATCCAGTGAGTGCCAGAGTCTGTCTTACAGATGTGTAGTTTTGTTTAAAATGAAGAGAAAACTGTCTTCAGAGATCTTTGAAATGCCACCTTACCTTTTGACATGAAACCTGGGCCAAGACAAAGCACCATCTTGTCAGTGTGAAAAGTACAGTGACCAAGATTCGATTGACAGTGCCTCTGGCTCAGACTGTTTGCAGATGTGATGGCCACTGCACAAATCCTACTTTGATGGGTAAGCAGAACAGTGAAACTTAAGAGAGGGTTACAAATAATAGTTTGGTATTGCCCATGCAACCAATTTACACTCAAAGTGATGATCTCTCAGTTTTCTGAAGATTTCTAAGGAATGCTGCCATTGGGAATTTCTCAACATGCAGACAAGATGAAACGCACCTTAGTTTATTTACTCCTATAATTGTGGACACTGTTGATCCAGAACTAGCTTATGCTGCACCTATTCCAGGATCTGAGAGGACTTGTTGTTTGGTTTTGGGTTCTTTTTAATTTTTTCCTCTCTGCGCCATACATTGAAACTAGTTCAGCTCTTAGAGCATTCCAAATGTGGTGGCCAGTAATGTTCCTAACTTGGGAAAAGGCTTTCTGAAACACACCTATTACTGCTGCTCCTATTGCCCAGGTTCCAGCTGGCCTGTGTTCCTGAAGGGAGAGTCAAACTGTCTACCCAATGACTGACCAGGGTATTTATGCCTCTCCCACTGCACAAAAAGATTTTGTAACTTAGGGATAAGAGAGAATCCTACTACCCTGGGAGATTTTATTAAACAACAGCCACCTAACCACACACTATGGTGCTGTGTACATTTAAATAAATATTGAGCAAGATAATAAAAAACTAGCAAGATACAATATGCAATGGGGCAGTACAAACCTTGACAGTTAAATGAGTTGTTTGGTATCGAAAAGTAAATATTTATGGGAGGCAAAGCAACCTACTGTTTAGTGCAGGAGACCAGGAGTCAAGATTCTATTCTGTACTGCCATCTGCCAGCTGGATGGCCTTGGGAAAGTCACTTTATTTCCCTGTATCCCAGTTTTAACTCCACCTACTAATAAGAACAACAAAAACAACTTCTTCCTGAGGTGTTATGTGCTGTAATGAATTAACATTTGCAACAAGCTTAGAGATATAAATGAAAGGAACTGAAGTGCACATTTGGGAGTGATAAATATGACTATACTAAGCAGTTGGATATATAAAGCCTTCAAGCCACATTGACCTGCATGACTGTGCCTCCCCCCAACATTTTCCAGTGGTTCCAGCAGTAGAGGACATTAACCTATTTTTCAGCAGCACCAGCGAGAACTAGATTGACAGTGATCAGAACATTAAAATTTTGGTTAATTTCACTCTACTGCTGGTACCACTGGAAAATGTTGGGGGGAAGCAGTCATGCAGGTCAATCCTTCTCTGTTGCAGTGGACAGTACAGGGGAGGAAAGCAAGTGAAATAAAGAGGGCTGAGAGACAAGGATATACCTACTACCATAATTAGCATTCACAACAATACCAATATAAAATACCGATATACAGACATTCTTTTCTGAGTTTCCTGCCTCCTTTTTAGCCAAGCCTCCTTTTCAAGCACAATGCCTAGTTACCCAGTGAAATAAGATCTATATAGCTGGCAGTAGGCAAAACAGCAAATCAGAATAAATCTTCCTTCCCACCTTCAAATATTTGGCATGCATCCCTGCCACTTGAAAGACAAAATTGTGTATGTTTTTATATGTACATACAAAAAAGAAATTCATGCATGCAAAACTTTTAAAAGATTTAGGTTGCACAGCCAAGCACTTGAAAGTTAAGAAGTGCCAGAATTTAGATTGCCCATGCAACCTTGACTGACTCACTTGTGCGTATGCAATACTCTTGAATGACAATCACATACTCCTATCTCATTCATTGCACAGAATGGATAGTGCTCAGGTAATGAGGTGGTGGTTCAACAGTTGTATGCTATTAGTGGCTACTGCCTTATTTATTACACAACATCCAAAGGTTGCAGCAAATACGCAACTAATAATATGCTGCAGGTTTTTTCGAGGGTGCTCATCATGATAGTATTACAGTGGCTTACGAACATTAATCAGCTAGCTCCACTGTGAGATGAGGCTTTTGTCATCCTTGTGTTAAAGATTAAGAAAATGAAACAAACAAGCCTGAGGGGACACAGTGAATTAGGAACAGAATCAGGATTAGAATTTAGGACCACCAGACTCCCAACCCTGTGGCCATGGCTCCAGACCATGCTGTCTTACAACCAGAGGGGCTGAGCATGTATAGCTCCCACCAACTCCAATTGCGGCTATGCGTATTCAGCACTTCTGATCATCAGGCTCCAGGTCTCTCATTGGGAACCCAGAAAATGAGGAACACGGTCAATGGCCACTTGGAATGTTTTGACTGAAGTGTCTTGCCCAGTACCACACAGGGGAAGCAAGGGATGGGCCACTGGGTCTGGGTTAGGGTACCTTGGCCCTGCACATGCTCTCTCCCTTTTCCTCCCCCCAAGGAAGTGAGGGGAGCTCTTTTTTCCTATGTGGTGCTCTTGAGGGAAGAGCTACATGGTCAATGTGTTGGACATGAGGATTAGGGAATGTCAGGAGGAATCTGGCCTGGTCTCTACCTCCTGGGGAGATAGACAGCTCCTGGCATTCCCATTGCAGAGAGGATGTTGTTGCTGCTTTGGCAGTGGCCTGGCCCCAGCCTTAGATTAGAACGTTCATATTCAGTTGCTATTTTTGGCATGCTGTCAAAATTTTGCCGACAACACTGATGACAGAAGGGAGGTGGCAATTTACAAAAGCTTGTATCTCAGCCAGACTGCAATGGAATTTCTTCGGACAAAGAAAAGGCTTTCTCCTTTTTGAATTTCAAATACTTGCTGCAAACAACAGTTGGAGAACATCTCTATAAAAGATCATATGAAACTTTTATAATGGAAACACCACAATATAAAGTAAAGTATCGCTACCCAGCTCTTGCTATCCTTTTTATTTTATTTTATTATCTAGAATGGCTTAAGCTGCTCTTCATAAAGTTGTAACAAATTTACCTCAGACTTCTTTCTTCACGGATCTCCTCTTCCCTTCTGGTTACAAAGCAGGATCGCTCTCTTTCTGTTAATGGTGGATAAGAGGACTCCACTCCATATAAGGGCGCAGGAAGTTGGGTAGGCAAGATAAAGCAAGTGTGCTAGCCTGAATGCTGGAACACTGATAACTCTGCTCTTTGATATCTGAGAGTTTGTACATAGGAAGATGGTGATGGGCTTGTTGACCTCTTAGTTAATTGCTTGGTGAAGGGGCTATAGGATAGGGGCACTTGCTGGCTTGGATGGGGAAAGAGGAAGCGAAAGAGTAACAACACTATTGCCTTTGTCCAAATGAGAGTCCCATCAGAACCACTGATGCTGCTCCTCCACTAGCCAAGCCTGCAAAAGACTCCAAGCCGGAAGCCTTCCCTGGAACCATCTGGCACTGTTGATACTTCGCTTCCCCTTACTATCACAGCCCCTGGAAACTCTTACCATCCCTTGTTCAATAAGTTATAGAAATTGTTCAACAGCCCATGATTTCTATGCCTATAATGGTGCTAATGTCAACAAGATACTGTGCGAGCTAGAGCAATCAGTGGCTTAATAACATTTGCACACTTTTCTTAAAATAAGTAAATACAAAAAAGATGATCATTTATGAATTGATGCATGGAGCTCACTCCTGCTTACTCTGCCCTTTGAGCCTTTTCCATCTCATGCTCCAGCCCCCAGACAAAACTCCGACTACATAAGTTAGTTGTGTTGATTTATTCAGCTTTTCAGTAAGTTACAAAAGGGGTAGGTCATGTTCCACCTTAAATCAAAGTCAAGAATGAACAATTCACAATTAATTCTAAACAATATAACAGTAACCTGAGAAATTGCTCCTGTAGGGAATTCCAGGACTTACGTAATCTCATTAAATAGAGAAGACCAAAAAAATAATCAAAACCCACACTATGTCTGAACAGATGAAAAGTCCTTACCTCAAGTTCTTTTTTAAGTCTCTCCTCTCGTTCAGTGCTGTATTCAAGTTCACTGCTCCGTCGCCGCAGAATCTCAGTGCAGTCATTATGTTCCAACTCCAGATCCTGTATTTTCTTGTGCATATTCTGCAGTGCATTGTTTCGCTCCTGAAAACCATATGCATTTTACTACAATACTTTATTTCAGGAAGCATAATCCAAAAAAAGGATGCAGAGATTGATGGATAGATTCACTTCCAAGTTCTGCCAGCTGGAGACTCTGTACAGGCCCTGGATGGACAAGAAGTCTGCTTGAAGCAGAGGATCGAGGATACCAGTGATGCAAACTGCCACAAAACCCCTGCTCCACCTGGGGGTCTGGAGATGATCACCACTGTCCAAAAAGTGGTGCTAGTAAAAGAAAGGCATGGACAACAGGGCATCTGGAATAGGGCTAATTCAGCAGATCACCAAGATAGACTCAAATGGTGGAGGTCCTATAGAATCCCTGCCGTAAGTTAAAGTGTGGCTCTACTCTGAAAAGTTATTGTAAAAGGTTGCATGTTTGTCTTTCACTGGCGCAAGCTCAAATTTGCTCAGTTTACAGGTAAAAAGTGAGACTGACAATACCCTGGATAAACCTTATGGAATTAAGATAAAACTTTACTGAATTAGGTTTAATACCTTTGGAGTCCATTGCATTAAAAATACACAAATAATTGTATTATTGTAGGATTGTTTATAACTTTTCCAGGGAGGTGACTAATGTAAATATTAGGAATTTCAAATAACTGTTCAGGACAGTACGTGTGAAGTGGGTTTCCTAAGAGGTGGTTGGAAGACTGTTTGAAGGTAAGTCCTGGGGACAGACCCATTGTGTACTAGTTACCTACTATTGGAAATTCCAGATCAAAGAACCCTGAACTGTATAAAGGATGCACTAAACTTTGTGCTGTTCTGGGCTGAAGTCTGATGAACTTGGAACACAAGGAAACCTGTTGGGTGGGGTTTTGAAAGATTGCTCTGCCAGAGCCCATGTTGGGGTTAGGGTGATATTTAGTAAGCTGTTTAGCATGCATATAGGTTCTTTTATTGTTTTTAATGTTTTCTCTGTGGTGCTTTTTATCTTATGAATAAAATAGGCTTGCACAAGAAGGGCTGTGTGGCACCTTATGCCGTTATTAGTCCCTGAAGAGAAAGTAAGCAGGTCTGCTTAGGCAGAGTCTCTTGCTGGGATATTGCAGTAAAGCAGGGGCCTGTGGAGCCTAGAAGTTCCCTGGTCTGAAGAGAGTGAGATATGGCTCCACGCAATAGGAGTGATGGCTAGGAGAACCTGAAGCCTAGAGTGGGTGCCCTTGCTGGACCATAGAGGGGGAATATAGGTGCAGTTGTCCTGAACTCTGACAACTTTTTTTTTAAACTTCAGGCCCTGAAAACTCACTATGGGATCAGAAAGTCAGGCTGGGCTCTTTCCTTCGCACACATCACCAGTGATAAAAGGTTCTGAGGGCAAAATTATTTCCTCATTTATTCCTGTGCATTTTCACTGGTTTGCATAAGGAGAACTGATTGGAATCTAATAAACAGTTTGGTTAACGATGGATAAAAAGGAACAGACTCCAGCTTTGTCTCCTACAGTTGTTTTGCCTCTGCGGGGCTAACTGAGTGAAGAGCAGCAGAAGTTTATTTTGTCACTAAAGTCAAGAAATACAATTCTGAGTAAACCAGGATCAAATGTATCAGGTAATATGGTACCATTTTTTTCAAAGTGACCCTTCAAAGTAGATTCACATTTCAAACCCTCCCTCTATGGAACATCAGGGAGCATGGCACTGTAAATATTACTTTGCTTTCTACCATTTGTTCCTGCCCCACAACTTGGATGGGAAGTGCAGTTCAAGACCCAACTTTGTACTAGAAAACCTAAAAATAAAACCCTTGTGAGCTTCCATATTTTCTGGAGAACAGTTTTAGATCTGGAAGTTGTTATAAAGATAAATGACTAGGGCATATTACAATCAATTTAGAAAACTGATTATTGCACTTTAGATCTGAAAGTGTGCACAGCACACTACTTTGTTACTTTAGCTAACAGTTACCTCTGTCCCTACTTATTGCTGTAATTTAACTGTCCTATAGAAGGCTTTCTCCTTCATTAATTTCTAAAGGTGTTTTATAACAAACATATATAGTTCCTCTGTGAGAAAAGGGCTGATTAGCTAGTTTGCTTGACAATGATTCAGCTGCAATTTTGGGATATTTAAAAATGTGCTTAGTATCTGTTAATTGGTGAAGTTTTCATTACATCCCTGTTTCTCAGCTGACATGTAATAAGCTCACTATGGGTCCAGAAAAATTTGTTGTGGAATCACGGTCAGAATCAATCTTTAGAAAGAAGATAAAATTGGCTTTTTGCCTGTCCGTGCTGCTTTGCTGAGCGGCTGCACTGCCTCCCGTCTTTATTCTCCTACCTCTGCCATCAGCTTCTCCACTGGTGCAGAGAGTTTGACTTCCAAACTCAGCCCACAGAGATTTTCTTCAGCCAACACCTAGAGAGGTAGTTCCTTTCGGCTCCTGTCTCCTCCCATTGCCCAGTATCACGAGTAGCAGCTCCTTTTTAAGTCTCAGGGCCACTTCTCCTCAAGTTCCCTAACCCTAGACAGGACTGTGAGAAACTTGGCTGGCTGGCAAGAGATGCTGCAAAATGTGAGGGGGGACAAAAGGGATCCAGAAAAGTTGAAGTTATCACATTTTATGAAATATCACAAAATATGTAACAACACAGCATCAGACAAATGCACAAAATAATAATGCTGTGTTGAATACTTGTGATACTGTAACAGAAAAACAAGACAAACTCATTAGAATAGGGAAGTAGTGTTTTTTTGTCTTTTCTGCCCATTCTCCCCCCCAGAAAAAAAGGAAATTTAGGAAGGATTCTGGGGTTATGGGGCCATGAGCTAGTAAAAGATAAGAATACTTGTGCCAAAATAGCTGGCTAATCTGCACTATTCATTCTCTATACATATTCTTCTTTCTCACACCAGACTTCAAGCATTGCAAGCAGTAAAAATGCAATGGCTAGCTTCATCCAGGTATAACAAAGAGTTTGTCCTTTTACAAAAAAGTCAACAAGTTGCAGAATTTATTCTCTTGCTTAATTTCTTTATTTCCAGCTATTATTCTATTAGAAATGTGCTGTTTTTCCAAGTGCCTTTGCTTTCATAGCTTTTATGTTCATGCATTTCTTCTTTGGCTATTTGCTCTTGAATGGATTATTCAAACTTACTGCAGATGCCATCAATCATCCACTCCCACCATTAAAATCAACACCACACCACATCCAAAAAGATATATTGTTATTTCTACATACAAACTGAATAAACTTGGTCAAGAAACAAAATCATTCGTTAAATATTGTTTCAGCGTCCCCAAAGTCTGCTATGTATTTGTTGTTCTAACAGCCACTTTATTAGCATGACAGAGACTGAACAGTTTCTACCAAACTATGTAAGATTTAAATCAATTTAAATTTAAATCAAATGAAAACACACACATTTCTAACACAGTATCATGCAGAACACAATCTTTTACACACATTCTAAAACAGATCCAATCTCCCATGTAGAGGGGAATTCTCAAAATGTGTAAAGCTTGCAAAGCCAGATCCTATGCCAGTCCCCTGTCCTCGCCGGCTTACGAGGCCTGGTTAAGGGAAGTGAGCAGAGAACAATGAAACAGGTGGAGGGCTCTTCATCAGCTGTTCTATGCTATTGTACATCTGGGCTGGGGCAGCCTGAGAATACTGATGATACCCCCAATCTCCTTTCATTCTGTGCCAGGATAAGCTTGGAGCAAGAGAGAGAATTTCGCACATGGTCTGAATGCTGACGTTTTTTTTAAATGGCCTTTTAAGACAGCAACAAGTGGATCATGTTGACCAAATAGGTAGCTAGCTGGGCTGATTACAGTTAGAAAAATTGTAAGATGTCTGTCTACTCTGGGATTCTCAGTTATATATTTACTAAGAATAAGATAAGAGTATTTCCAAAATTTGAAATCATTTCCTATGTGAACAACATGTGGTGTGTTTCTAAATCCCAGCTGATAGGGTTGGAAAGAAAAAAAGATTCTACTGAAAACTAATTCCACCGTTTTTATAAACATTGTCTCCATAGGCTGTAAATAATTCAGGTTTCTGGAGATTTTGAGTAGGAATACTTTTCTGTTTAGAAACTATTTGAACTATTTTACAAAACAGTCTATGTGAACTATAAATAAAGTTTATAGTACTATAAACTAACCCAACTGTCATTGTTTAAATTTCCATGTATCGTGGATGAACTGAACTAAACCACCAATGGGATCATTATTAACCTAGCTGCAGACACTCAGCAGTTCTGTGGAGTTACATCTGTAGAACCCACAAAAGAATCACTGGTGATAAAAGACCAATCAAGAAATAAGTCCCCAATATCCCTAGAACACAGTTAATCAGGAACTCCCAGAAGTGCAGAAAGAATAGCTGTAGTTTGGTGAACAGCTCTAAGCTTTTCCATAACTAGTATCAGAAGCAAAAAATAAATCCAGTGATTTAGATTGAGGATCTTTGGAGAAAATTTGTCAAAATGGTTTTCTGTGTAGAAAATAGCAAGACTTGCAATAAACCCTTCTGTCCATCTACTCCAATTCAACACCATCAGAAGAGACACTTAGTAAAAAAATTAATAAATAAAAATTACCAGAGAGCTATGCATCTGATCTTCAAATTCTGCTGCTACTGCTACGCATATACTATTTTTCTTAGAAATTACTAATGATTGGGCATCTCCAAAGTTGCGAGGAGGGACTGAGGGAGAACTAGTCACACAAGTATTTAGCAGAAAATGAAGTCCGATAAGATCTTGCCCTTGTGCAATGGTTGAAGAAACACAAGCCCTTTGTTAAAGCTTAAAATGCATTTTCTGGATGTTTTAGAAATCTCAGTAATAAATAAATAAATAAAAAGCCACAAGAATGTAACAGAGCCACAATATCGTTATCATGAGCTATCCAATGCTATCTGAAAGACTTGAGATGCACAAAATTTAGTGGTTTATTCTCTCTTTCAGTTAAGTTATTCACAGGCAGCATGCCATGGGTTGGTGTCCCATGGAAAGATGACCACTAGTGTAAAGTGTATGTGACAAAGTATGGGAAGTTGGGACAATGTATTATGACACTGCTAAAAATCATCCAAACACTAACCTAGAGAAAGTTTGAGCTAAAATCCTATTTTCTACTCCTGTGACACTGAAGTTAACAACTGCATGTTTATCAGTATGTTGGGAGATGCTTTCTGGAGCATTTATGAGAAATGGAAGAAAGCTGATCGCTGAATTTGTGTAAGGTTTACATTAGCTGTGCATAACTAATAGATATAGTATTATCTCCACTATGGGGAAGACAATGATATTGTTCTCTTTGAACAAACATCCCTTATTTTCACAAAATAAAACAGAGAACACTAAGGAGGAGGGAAGTTTGATGGGAAGTTCAATTACAGTGTTATTTTAAGAACATTCTATAGTGCAAGAGCTATATAAGCATAGTTAACATTTTTATTCACGCATTATGGAGTTGATCCTGATGTGTACTGAGAGCTCTTGCAAGTTCCCTTTGAAATTAGTGGGAGTTCAGGCCTTGTAGGAGGGCTCCAGATCTTGCAGAATCAACTCCTGAATGAGCAACATAAAATGGTATCGTATACCAATATGTTCAGGGCACTCAAAAGGATCACTGCCTTAAACTTTGTAAGAGGGCCAGGCATGCTTACACAACTGCATTTCATGCAGCATGTTATTTTTATAAAAGTATTAAATTAGAGAAACTTTGTTTTTTTAAATCAGTTTTAATAAAATGCTTTCACAAACACACTGCTTAAAAAGCCTGCAGTGTTTACTGGGAAAGTATTATTTTCTAGGCTAACCACAAGGTGATGCTATTATACCTTATTACTGAATTTATGTTTCTTAGTTATAAAGCAGCTGGCGTTCTAAGCACACTAGGGAAAGCCATGCTGCAGTATGTTAGAAAGCAGATTATTCTCCCTCTGTCTCCTAAAGATGCACTTCAATAATTTAAGCAGGATTCATTTCTATATCCTGCTATGGACATGAATTCCAAGCCTATCTTCAAGAGTTTATGAGCTACATTGTTCCTCTAACTTTCAATATACAGATCAATATCCACATTTTAAAAAGGAACCTCAACTTGTCCTTCAACTTCACACCCAAATATAACCAAATACACAATTAGAGGTCAGTATTTTAAATGTAGCTCCAAGTGCTCAATGTCAGAGACTCTGGCACACTTGCAATTAACTTTTATGATTTTGGGTGCTTGCTGATTTTTTACTTACTTGTCAGATCAGGCTATCCAACAACATAGAATTTAAGACTATCAAATATTAACTGAGACAGTCAATATATATTTAATAAAATCCGTAGGAAGACTAGGAAGCCCACAGAGGGGAAATGCAGATTGAAATCAAAGTAGAAGAGTGATATGAGGAGAATGCAGCCACCCTGTGAGGACAGGAGCCTGTTGCTGCTCCTGGATAAAGACACTGAAGCTAAGAGTTAGTAATTACCAGTAATCCCACCCCAGGGCTACTCTAGGAATGAGGAGGTGTCAGTTGATCAGCAACCCTATTCCCTTGACACCTGTACATTTAATATGGGCCACTCCCACCCCCAAGCAGCCGTTTATCTTTAGTCTATCATATCCCTTTCAACTTTAAACTAATCAGATTGCAATTATAGATGGTATGTTCAGAGCTTCTCCCTTCCAATTCCACCCTAGATTCTCTTCAATCAGGCTTCTTCCCCTCGCACTTGATTGTAACTGCTCTTACCATAGTCTCTGATGACCTCTCTTCTTAGGCAAAGCTCAGAACCAGTACTCCAGCCTCATCCTTCTTGACCTGTCAGCCACCTCTGGCACAGACAACCATGTTCTCCTTGAAATCTTGTCCTACCTTCACTTCCATAACTCTGACCTGCCCTGGTTCTCTTCAACCTCTCTCATTACTTCTTCTGCAGATCCTGTGGAGGATCCTGCTCATATGCCTCCTTTCTGGGGAGTTCCCACAGGGTTCTGTCCTTGGTCCTTTTATCTTCTCCCTCTACAATTAAGGGTAATCTCAATCACACACACAAATTCAACTATCAACTCCATGTTAACTTACAAATCTACCTCTCTACTCAGACTTGTTTTCTTCTGTCCATACTAAAATCCCAGTCTGTCTCTCCCTGACAGACTAGCCATGTCTAGCCATGAGCTGTGATACTTACAAAAACTGAACAGCTGGACCACTGATGCACCAATACCACTGCCTGTATGCTGACAAATATGATTTCATGGTCTCCTTGTACTCACCAATCTGCCTGTCTCCAAATGTTGTCTCTTGTCTTATACTTAACTTGTAAGCTCTATTGTGAATGGACTGTTTAGTTCTGCCTTTACAGCACCTAGCACAATGGGATCCTGTCAGAGGGTCCACTCACCACGGCATCACCTCCTGCTAGCCACCACAGGGATTAGCTCTGCTCCTTCTCCTGGTGGTGCTCCTCCCATCACAGTCTCTGCCTGCAGACCTGCCTCAGTCCAAGTACTGCAACCGCCACTTCATGACTTAGCCCAGGCTTCCAGGGTTCAGTCCATTATTCCGGCCACTTCCACAGATTCTAATGGGACCATGCCCATCTGCTACTCCAGGTCCCAACGTAGGGACCACGTGGATAGCAGCCTTCTGCTGCATCTCCTTAACTTCCTTCAATGTTGTTTCAATTTCCTAGGCCACTTCCTCATGGCCTTCAGCACCTCCTTCACCCTTTTCTCAGGCTTTCTGCCAGCAAGTCTCAGTAGCCAGCCAGGAGTTCCCTCTTGCTCCCATCACATGGTCCCTGCCATCAACTACTCTGTCCAAGTTGCTTCTCTTGCTTCAGCCTCCTAAGAAAACCCTCCTCACTCCTTGGGCTCACTGCAGCAACTGACCCCTGCTCTGCCCTGCACCGCCTTTTGTACTACCCTGCTGGACCCTCACTGGCTGCTCCGTGTAGCCTCTCTCCAATTGGCTGCTTCCTGTGCAGACTCTCTTTATACCACTTGGAGGACTCATCTCCACTGCTCCTTCCTGGAATGGATGTGGCAGGCCCATGCGGCCTCAATTAACTGCTTCCACTTCTGTGTGGGGTGAACACCCATCATAGGTCCTGGTCCATGACTACTGCCCATGCTACTACTACCACTACCACTATTACTACTGCTATTACTAATAATAAAGGGTTCTCTATAAATTACATAACGCATTAGGGGGTAGGTGGGTCCTTAATTTTGTGTGTTTGTTTCAGTGTTAGAAAGCGTTACAAGAGATGAGTGGGCGGGTCCCAGAAAAGCACCAAAATGTGTTATGTAACTTATGGACAGCCTCTAATAATAGAGGACCTTTAGAGACAGAAAAGGTCTTTGCTACCCAAAGACGACTCACATACATTGCGCACAGCACCAGCATTCTATTTGATTTCTGCCCATCATTTTATCAGCACAGCATCATTTCTCAGTCCTACCCTCAAACAGAAAGTAAAGGTGGTAACGGGACTCAAAATACAGGGAGTGATTCTCCCTGCTCCATTCCCCCATACATTGGTCCTGAAGTCACAGCACAAAATCTGATCCAGGATCTAAATTTAAACCATTTACCTAAATGAATTTAGGGTTTTTTTGGTAAATTTAAAGAAATCTCACATACACTTGTGGACTTATTTACAAAGGATGGTATGGGTCGATAATCATGTTTTAAGGTTCCACAGGAGGAGAATCAGCATTTTTAATAAAGTTAGCAGGGTAGAATAACTAAAGTTTCATTATGGGGTGTTTCATCCAGCATTTGTCTAATGTGACTATTCAGACTGGCTTTGCAATGCTTCTATTTGTTGAAACAGAACTATTCTTAATATACCTCCTGATACAAATAGGGGCATAGTAATTGTTCCATGGGGCACTGCAGGCATTTGTTAAGTATATAATATAATGTGCAACTAAAGATCACTATTATAAATAAAGCTTTCAAAATAGGGGTCTGGAGATTCAGGGGATCAGTGATTTAGTGAGATGACTGAGCTTTTCACCACTTTCAGTTTAACTGAGACGTATTCAGCCCAGGTCAGTAGTGACCAAGACTATCTGAAGGCTTTTCAGTGGCCTATGCAAAGTAATTTTAGTGGTCAGAGACAAATGTCCACTTCAAAGTCAACCATACAACTGGCACGTTCGTTGACAGTTTCAGAAGAATGGCCTGGGTTCAAATAGAGATGAAAAATTAACTTCCTTCTCTCTGAAGGGGAAGACCCACTGTAATGGATCTGTGGACTTCTCCCTGCAGAGAAGAAAGGGGCATTGATTAAAAAAAGCTACTGCTGCCCAATTTGTACCTGCTCTGTGGATAAATGTTGTACTTCGATCTCCAGGGATCAAATAGACCAACACCTTTTACAATGACTACATTCACAAGATTTTAAAAGTTAACAAAAGCCTTGAAAGCTATAAAACGATTTCCTTATAAATAAAATAAATTAAGTGGTGGTATTATGCTTGACTATGAACATAATAGGCTTTTTTTTTTTTTTACTTAGTGCTTACTATAAATAAAATACCTGCAACATAAACTGGAACTCTCTTCTTTCTGCTTCACACTGATCTAACTGAAATCTAAACTCCTTTAATGCTGTCTCCCTGATTTGCGGTTCCATCACATTCATCTGCTCCTTATGACGCTCCACAGTCTCCTTGATGTAGACAGTGCTTGATTACTAAAAACTCATAAGAAGTTACAAAACCCTATTTAAAAGTGTTACATATAAGATCAAATTTACTGTTTGAGAGAATCATTTAATCATTGCTGTCTAGCCTTACAGACATGTAAACCTTGGCTGAAAGTGTATTTAAAAATTAACTTCCATGACTAGCGTCCCACTGGTAGCAGAATGAATAGGTTTGTAAGGATTGGGATTTAGCTTCTAGGCTACCTAAAGCCAAGAATGCTTCACATTACTTCTGAGAGGCTTGTACAGCCAGTTTAGGAATGGAGTTGATTGGACTGCAAAAACCACATCCAACTGTCCTCACCAAAATGTGAAGACCTAAAGGGAGAAATAAAATAGGAAAATGGGAACATCTAAGAATCTCTCCCCTTGTCTAAATACATGAAGATGGGTTTGTAAAGAGAGATCTGCTTTTTTTCTCTATGCCTTTGTGATGTTTGTTGACAGTCACTTCTTCTCGTCACAAAAATCCCTGTGGCTCCTTTTCTTAAAAGCATAAAAAATATTTCAGTATTCAAATATAAATAACATTTGAGGGGAAAGGATCTAATATATCTGTAAAAGTCAGTTTTATCTAATTTGGGACCACAAACACTAAAATGCCTTAATCATCAGGTATATCTACACATTAGCTGGGACGTGTGATTTAGCAAAGCTGCCACCTGTGTTACTCCATCTACTCTGCTATTTTAGGGCACTAGCTTGAAAAGAGCTAGTGCTGATATATCTACACACACTGGAATTCACAGCTCCAGTTCAAACATTGACGTACCCTGTTGCACAGTTATTGCAAGATGTCACCACAGGGCACAATAAAGTTGTTTAGGTGCCTTAAGAGTGTATTTTCGTAACAGATATCCAAGCAGATTAAAGTAAGCATAACCTTAATTTTAATTTCCTGGGTTTGTAGTGCTTGGGTATGGAATAATTATATTCTTATTAAGTTTTTTTTTTACTCTTATATTGCTTCTACATACTCTCACAACCTTAACTCCATTTTAACTTTTTTTTTGTTTGGAATACAAATTAACACAAAAACACTTATTTGAAGAGCAACATGCAATTGCAAAATAAGAAGCTGCCACCTCCAAATCTGTCTTGATAAATTATGCAATTTTGCCAAATGGCAGGAAATTTGGACACCAGCAGTTCAGCACCACTAGCAGAAATGCAAGCATAGACAAAGCACCAAAAGTCATCAGCATTTTAACCACGTCATCCTCCCTCTGAGTGTTTAGAACACGAGCAACTAACTAGGACCCCATCTACACTAGTGTTTCTACTATAAATACCAGTGGAGTGCCTCACCATTTGTCCTTCATAAAGGCCATATACAAAATTTGTTTTAATAAGTAACTTTGTAGACTGTTTTTAATATAAGAATCAGTGACTCAAGTTGTATATTGTTACAGTATAATTCTCAAAAGGAAAAAATGTACTTTTGTAAGCCTATGCTTTACATAGCCATGCTATCCATGAAATTGTAAGCCTATGCTTAAATTGTTCACAATCCATGGAACATTCTCTGAAATTTCTTTTGTTCAGAAAAATATATTCACACACAAATAAAAGTCCAGACATCACTATGTCACTCCATTCATTATTACTTGTATTTAAACATTATACCTGTATAACGTTTTCCAGTTTAGTCCTCTGCTTCAGAAGTAATTCATATTCGCTATTACAGGTCTTGAGGATGTTATCTTTCTCATCTAAGTCACTTGTAAGTCTTTGCTGCTGTTCTTTCCAATTCTGCTGTGAAATATGAAACACTTTCTCGGTCTCAGCCAATTTCTGTTGAAGCTCCGCATTCATTGCTATTATTAAAAGAGAAACATCATCTGCTTGGTTAATTAAAAAAAAATGGTAAAAATCAGGTGTTAGCTGTCCTATGTATTCTGATCCTTTAAGCATATAACAGAAAAGGGGTTAGAACCATTAGAATATTAACGATTGTGGAGCTGTAGATAACTTTTGACCTATACTGCAGCAGTAATACCAATATTTTGCATTTCTGTATATCCTTCCTAAAGAGATCTCAAAATGCTTTACAGATTTCAATAAATTGAGCCTCACAACATCTCTATGAATAGTTAGGAATTACGTCCATTTGTAAAATGGAGAAACCGATACAAGGAGTGGTTAACACCAACCACATCTCCCTTCTAAAGTCAAATTAAATGCCATCTAGAAGCTAGGAGTTAAATTAAACCTAAACTAAACCATATCCGCCTTCTGTCACATATATATATGGAATACTGCCCTTATCCAATACTCTATCACTCTTCCTTTCAACCATGGTTCATACTACAATCTCATCTAGCCTCCAACTACTTAATTTCCAGCTCTCTAAAGATCATTATGTCCAAAAGTGGGAACACAGTCTCTGTATCCCCAAATCTTAGTTTCTAATTTAGTTCAAAATCCAGCATAAAAAGTAATCAAAGGTTTAATTCCCATACCTAATCTCAGCACCCTTTTCTAACAATGCAACATACTCTCTGAATACCAGACCTCCTTCTGCCTCTTACCCCCTCTCCACACTGGCTATAATAGATCTCTCTCCCTCACTGCCTCCCTGTAATTGTGAACAGATTCTTTATACTTCACTTGATTTCTTCAAATCACATCACAACAACCAACCTGACTCTAACTCTTAACTCTTTTTTTAAAACAAGTCCTAAATTATTCTGTGCTTCCTATTGCCCATATGTAGTCTTCCCTCTCCTAATTTAGCCTCTTATTAATCCTCTTATTCTGTAGGAAACATTTAGACTCCAACCCTATAGCTGCATGCAAGAGAGTGGGCCCCTTTACACCCACCCAAAGCCCTACTGACTTCAGTGATGATTCATACTGGGGTATATATGTGCAGGAGCTATAGAAGATCCTGAAATATAAGTTAGACTGGACAGAAAAAGGTTATCTATTCTGAAGAAACTCATTGTAATTAAAGGGAATTCAACCTGCATGATAGGAAATCCCAAGCAGGTCAGGAAAGTATATTATAGAGTCAAGATTTTGTGTGTGTGTGCGTGCGTGCGTGCATGCGCACTCCTGCACTAAACTAAATATACTGTCAGTGTCGCCTATTGAAACGCATGTTACTATTACTATTTTATGTATAGGGCTCATCAGCTATGAAGCAGTGATGTATTTTTTTCAGAAGCAGATTTCATATTAAGCTAACTGCATTATTTCAGTTTCTCATTTTACCTTATGCACAACACGGTACTGAGAGTTAACTGAGCACAACTTTCAAATACAGAGATCTTCACAAGTTTCTCCCTTTCTCTATCACTTTCCGCTTTCTTCTAAATTTTAAAAATGCAAAAGAAAAGACTTTCTATAAAAGGTTAAAGAAACAAAGGATAAACTAAGGGGGAAAAGATAATTAATGGCACAAACCAAAGGTTGCCCAAGGAGAGTGGAGACTCCATAGGAAAGACTGGAGAAGACTGCAAGCTCACAGAGGGACCCATCTAACAAAGCATTAAACCATTGAGACAGGAACCATTAAAGCAGCAAGCAATCAAGAAAAGACTGGAAAAGGCTCCAAGCCACTGGAGAGAATGAATGTTAAGCTATAAACTGATAAAGAATAGAGAAGCAGCATAATCGTGATTTGACTCCTTTTGTCAGCTAATTAGTTCCTTAAACCAGGAAATAAGTCACAAAACAAGATTTTTACAGCTGGCATTTTAGGTAAATTGTGTCTTGCAATGTTCAGTGCTTAAATAGGAGATGCTTAAAAGCTGATAGTTGAAAGAACACTATAATTAGGAGGTACAGGAAGGAACATAGAGAACATTTCTATAAATAGGAAACTAACAACTAAGTCTTTAGCCTGCAGTGTTTAATGATGGCTTGCAAGAGAAACCATATTGAATTTGTGCCTTTTCCCCCACTTCTTCTTACAATGTATACGGCACCCCTGAAAGCCAAAAGGGATTTTAATTATTCAAAGGGAGTAGAAAGATAACTTGGATGGTATTTCTAATGTAATTGCCGTGTCAAATCTAGTGTTCCCTGATATGGTATTTCTTGGAAGACTGAAAAACGTGTGTTAAGATTATTCTAGGCCCTTAGTTGAATGAGTGGGGTTGTTGAATCCTTAACACAGACATGTTTTATCCTAACTTTTTTTTAGAATCATAAAATCATAGAATATTAGAGTTGGAAGGGACCTCAGGAGGTCATCCAGTCCAACCCCTTCTCAAAGCAGGACTAATCTCAGCTAAATAATCCCAGCGAGGGTTGTGTCAAGCCTCATCTTAAAAACCTCTAAAGATGGAGATTCCACCACCTCCTGAGGTAACCCATTTCAGTGCTTCATCACCCTCCTAGTGAAAAACATTTTCCTAATGTCCAACCTAGACCTCTCCCACTGCAACTTCAGACCGTTGCTCCTTCTTCTGTCATCTGCCATCACTGAGAACAGCCTAGCTCCATCTCCCTGGAACCCCCTTTCAGGTAGTTAAAGGCTGCTATCAAATCCCCCCTTATTCTTCTCTTCTGCAGACTAAACAAGCCCAGTTTCCTCAGCCTCTCCAGCCCCTAATCATTTTTGTTGCCTTCCGCTGGACTCTCTCCAACTTTTCCACACCCTTTTTGTAGTGGGAGGCCCAAAACTGGACACAATACTCCAAATGCGGCCTTACCAATGCCAAATAGATGGGAATAATCACTTCCCGCAATCTGCTGGCAATGCTCTTACTAATGCAGCCCAATATGCCATTAGCCTTCGTGGCAGCCAGCGCACACTGCTGACTCATATCCAGCTTCTTATCCACTGTAACCTCCAGGTCCTTTTCTGCAGAATTGTTGCTTAACTCGTCGGTTCCCAGTCTGTAGCGCTGCATGAGATTCTTCTGTCCTAAGTGCAGGACTCTGCACTTGTCCTTGTTGAACCTCATCAGATTTCTTTTGGCCCAATCCTCCAATTTGTTTAGGTCCTTCGGTATCCTATCCCTACCTTCCAAGGTATCTACCACTCCTCCTAGTTTAGTGTCATCTGCAAACTTGCTGAGGGTGCAATCTACCCCTTCCTCCAGATCATTAATGAAGATGTTGAACAAAACCGGCCCCAGGACTGACCCCTGGGACACTCCGCTTGTGACCGGCTGCCAGCTAGACACGGAGCCATTGATCACTATTCTTTGAGCCCTATGATCTAGCCAGTTCTCTATCCATTTTATCATCCATTCATCCAACCCATACTTCATGGAAAGCAATCAGGTGGTCAGGCACGACTTGCCCCGGGTGAATCCATGTTGACTGCTCCTGATCACCTTCCTCTCTTCCAAGTGCCTTAAAATGGATTCCTTGAGGACCTGATCCATGATCTTTCCAGGGATTGAGGTGAGGCTGACCAGTCTGTAGTTCCCTGGATCTTCTTTCTTCCCTTTCTTGAAGATGGGCAGTATATTTGCCTTTTTCCAGTCGTCAGGGACCTCTCCCAATTGCCACGTGCTATCAAAGATAATAGCCAATGGCTCTGAAATCACATCAGCAAACTCCCTCAGCATCCTTGGGTGCCTTGCATCTGGCCCCATGGACTTGTGTATGTCCAATCTTTCTAAATAGTCTTGGACCTGTTCCTTCAGCACCGCGGGATGTTCACCTCTTTCCCATTCTGTGTCACCCAGTGCGTTAGTCTGGGAGCTGACCTTGTCTTTGAAGACAGAGGCAAAAAAGACATTGAGTACCTCAGCTTTCTCTACATCCTTTGTCAGTAGGTTGCCTCCCCCATTCTGTAAGGGGCCCACACTTTCCCTAATCTTCCTCTTAATGTTAACATACCTGTAGAAACCCTTCTTGTGGCCCTTCATGTTCCTTGCTAGCTGCAACTCCAATTGCGCTTTGGCCTTCCTGATTTCATTCCTGCATGTTTGAGCAGTATTTTTATAATCCTCCCAAGCCATCTGACCAAGCTTCCACTTCTTGTACGCTTCTTTTTTGTGTTTATGTTCACCAAAAACTTCTTTGTTAAGCCAAGCTGGTCGCCTACCATATTTGCTATTCTTTCTGCACATCGAGATGGTTTGTTCCTGTGCCCTCAATAAGGTTTCTTTTATATACAGCCAGCTCTCCTGGATTCCTTTCCCCCCCATATTAGCCTCCCATCAGCTCCCTGAGGGAGTCAAAGTCGGCTTTTCAGAAGTCCATGGTCCGTATCCTGCAGTTCTCCTTTCTTCCTTTTGTCAGGATTCTGAACTCGACCATCTCATGATCACTGCTACCTAGGTTGCCACTCACTTCTACTTCCTCTACCAAATCTTCCTTGTTTGTGAGCAGCATATCAAGAGGAGCACAGCCCCTAGTTGGTTGCTCCAGCACTTGCACCAGGAAATTGTCCACAACACTGTTCAAAAATTTCCTGGATTGTTTGTGCTCTGCTGTATTGCTCTTCCAGCAGATGACAGGGTGATTGAAGTCCCGCATGAGAATCAGGTCCTGTGAACTGGAAACTTTCCCTAGTTGACTGAAGAAAGCCTCATCTGCCTCATCCTCCTGGTCTGGTGGTCTATAACAGACACCCACCACGACATCACCCTTATTGTTCTTGCTTCTAAGCTTAACCCAGGGACTCGCAACTGGTTTATCTCCAGTTTCATA
>ML675612.1:36047519-36113100 GCA_007922155.1 Mesoclemmys tuberculata | reverse complement strand
CTGGAGCTCAGAGCAATCATAGTGCTCTTTTACACACAGTGCCACTCCTCCACGCTTTTGCCCAGCCTGTCCTTCCTAAACAGTTCATATCCATCTATGAGAGTGCTCCAGTCATTTTTTAACTAAAAAACAAATCACTTCCCTTTTCAATCATAAACCTACCAGTCCTTCACTCAGCCTTTCAGAGTATGTAAGAACTGAATTTCTGCCGCATAAAAAACAAGTAGAAAAAAGCATCATTAAAAAAAAAAAAAACAACCCCACACACACACAACCATGGTAGGCTTTTTTTTTTTTTTAAATATATTTTGCATGTTACCTGTAACTTGTAAGGAGGTCTGCCTTGGAGGAAAAATAGAGAATGGGAGGAAAAGACGTAAAAAATGACAGCTGACAGGTAGACAGGTGAGCAGAAGCTCAAACTTCTTACAGAAGTCAGAGGATAGATTCAAAGAGGACAATGGTATGTGATGCTCTGGGAAATCTATATACAGCTTACAGAGGATGCTTGATATCATGAACTCTCTGTGTGTATCTATATCAGAATACAAACTCCATTTTGATTGTAAGGCTGGTGTGTGCTTTCTCTGCTGTCTCTTTACCTTCATCTTTGGATGAAATTCCAAGGGGCTAACTAAGGAACGGATCAGTTGCTGGGAGACTATAATCATCTGATGAACCTGATCAATGGGTCACTTGAGAAAGGGGACACAATAATAAAAAAAGGATCTTCCTTCATCCATTTCAAAGGGGGGAAAGGAAATAGAAGGAGATGATGATGATGACAATGACAACAGATAGTCTAGACGCCATGTTTCAAAAGAGAAGCCATGTGCAGGAGGGAAAGGGAGAGAAAGAATCCTGGACTCCTTAAAAGACTCTGACTTAAGCCCAATGAACACTCAAGTGGTGATGAAACTGAGGCATGGAAATGCATAAAGGCATTTTATTGTTTTGCCTAGATCTGTATATAGCCTCTGCAATCTAAAGTAAAGAGTGATTGGTTTTAGAATCTTTTGCAAAGTCTGTGTGTTATACGCTTCAACTATTAGGTGTCACTGGAGAAGAAAACTGTAACCCATATTGCCCACAAAACTGCAGCTCTGGGCATGCTTAAGTTATTGGGGGACCCATGGAAGGATCAGCACTAATTTGAGAGATTAGGGCAGATGCACTGTGAGGTCCCACTTCCATGAAGGAGTGACAGCCTGTGTTCAGGAAGTGTGCCAGAGGCCAAAGAAAGAGACCACTCTGGAACCTATTCAGGCTCAGGCAGCTTAACATACACAGGTCTAACATGGTGGGACTCAACAGAATAACTTGATGAGTAAGGGGAGCTTTACTAGAACTGTAACTCATTATTAGAGTTGCAGGGAAGACAGAGAAGCCGTTTTTATAAAGAATGTGAAATGAGATACAGGTAGGTCAGAGAAATGACCAGATGAGAAATGATCAGGCATGAGCAAAGGTCACTACAGTAGAAATGGAGAAGAAAGGAAGAACTACAAGATATAGTAACAACTGGGATGCGGGAATGGAAGGACAAAGGAGTCAAATACCACCAAGGTTATGTACCTGGACAACAAAGAGGACAGCAGAATTTGACTGTGATATAAAAGATAGACCAAGAAAAGGGTTGGTTGGGAGTGAGGAATGGAGAGCTGAAGAAGAGGAGATGCAGGGGTTTAGTATGTTTATTTTCATTTGGCAATGAAATATCCAGGGTAGTTTCACAAAGGGAGTTGGAAAGGAAACTGAAAAGATAAGGTAGAGATAAAAGAAAATAAAACCAGTGATGACTAGAGAACCAAATTAAGTCACATCATCCCATGAGTCTGCTTGACTCATAATGCAAAGGCTCTGGACTAACATACTTAGTCACTATTGGGTTTTTAAGTTTTTGAAACATACCTTGCAGTTGCTGAATTCGACTGCTAGCTTCACATAACTTTTCTTCTGCAGAGTATCTTTCAAGACCAGCATCTTTTCTGGCAATGACCAGTTCATACTCCAGGCTTTGTCGAATGGCCTCTCCTTTCTCAACTTCAGATCTCAACCTAGCAATCTGGCTTTCATAGTTGGACAGCTAGAAAAGGAATCAATTTCAGAAACTATAAAAGTATATCTCTGTAATTATAAAACTTATGTATTAACTTTTAAAAGAAACACTAATATAGGATTTTCCCCCCAGGTTAGATTGGCAGTGACCGTGGGGGAAGAGCGGTAAGTGGGGAGTTTGTCTTTCTTTGCAGCATGCGAGATTATCTCGTATATCTCACTTAATTGATTCCTTGCCATTGCAGGTGTCTCAGACATTGGTGCATCTTTCTTCCTCCTGTTCTTTCCCTGTGGCAAAACACAGTTTAGTCTCCTGTGGCCTGTAATACTTTGGTCTAATTTTCGCTATTGGTTTAGTGTGTGGGTGCTCGGTGTTATTAGTGGCCATGACATACAAGAGGTCACCTGAGATGATCTGGTAGCCTCTTCTGGCCATAAACTCTATGAGATTTTAAAAAGTTCTTAGATTTTATTTTCACTTAAGTCAAAGACAAAACACTTCTTTGGCTTCACTGGTGCAGGGTTGGGCAGTAGGGGTATTGATTACACAGAGGTCAGAGGTGTGATTGCAGCATGGGTTTACTCTTTAAACTATCTAGCAGAGCTAAAAATATCAGCACAAGTTCCCTAGGGATCCTGGGTGTGAACCTGTTTTGCTAACCCATACTGAAACGTGTGCTATAATGTCTTCACTGCTATTTTCAGCTGTACTTGCTAGATTAACACAAGTGTAGTTATGCCAGCATGTGCTGCAATCACACCTCCAATAGCTGTGTAGACACACCCTAAGATATAGCAATGAATTTCAATGGATATCTAATTGTAAATGCAAGGAAATGCACATTGGAAAACAATCCCAACTATACATATAAAATGATGGGGTCTAAATTAGCTCTTACCATGCAAGAAAGAAATCTTGGAGTCAATGTGGATAGTTCTCTGAAAACATCCACTCAATGTGCAGTGGCAGACAAAAAAGCTAACAGAATGTTGGGAATCATTAGGAAAGGGATAGATAAGACAGAAAATATCATACTGCCTCTTTACAGATCCATAGTATGCCCACACCTTGAATACTGAATGCAGATCTTGCCGCCCCATCTCAAAAAAAAAAAATTGAATTGGAATAGGAACATTGGGAGCCCCAATATAGATTGATCGGTAGCCATCACCAAAGTTTTCAAAAAATGTGGCATGAACTTCTCAGAGCAGGGGTAATCAATAGACTACTGGTAGCTGCTAACATGTTTACTAGGATTCCCTACATTCCTACCATTTTGGCATCTGAATCAAGGGATAGCAATAGTGGGACACTTCTAGAAAATGTTTCAAGTGTAGACAAATCCAAAGTTGGTTACCACTGCTGCTATATTCACTGATCAAGTTTACTTTTTAATATACATGCATCATAGTGCTAAACTTGATGTTCAGGTTAATTTTAATAGATTTTTTAAAATCATCTCTTGATTTTTCTACTGTTCCTTCATTTCAGTACTCAGATTGTAAAACATTTTTCAAGCATAAGATTTTCTTTAAAGATTGGGTAAAAGTCAACTCACTCTAAAAGGAAATATTCATTAAACAACGCATGCAAGTCAGTTGACAAACATCATCATCACCATCTTCTTCCATAAATGTTATGAAAATATAAGTTATATGGAACTGCAAAATTACACAAGCTGAGCAGTTGCAATCATTTTAAGGGGTTTCCAATTTGGAGAGTTGTGGGGTGTTTTTTGACACCAACTTAATTTACAAAGTTACAACTGACTTCCAGATGGATTAAAAACATAACCTTCATTCAAATCCTAATGGCTTGCAAAATAAAAAATAGCTTATTAAGAAGATTGACTTGAGTTGTACCTTATAATCATATATACTATTAGGCAATCCCACTCATTGAATTATTAATAAAGGCAGCAATTCTCTACTCTCCTCCACCTAGAAAGGGACATTTAAGATAATGCCATTTATAATTACTAACCATTACAGCAGCGTTAGAACCGTTATTAAACAAAGTGAGAAATTCCATACAAGGTTTGTGGATATAGTTAAGTAACAATTTCCTCTGATTCTAGAAAGGATTTTCTTCATGATGCATTTTCATGCAAAACAACAATACATGTAGTCAGCATTTCATTCTGTTGTGATAATTGGGTTGCTCAGGTGCTTCTAATTTCACCAGGTTGCGCTGATCTTGCAAAAGCCTTATCTACCGCAGACAATCTTACCATTTAAACTTGAAAGGGAGGGATGGCACTGGTAGCAAGCTGAAAGGTTTCAAACTATCTACACCAATCAACATCACCCTGCTTCAGGTTTACATATTTTCTGGGTGCATGGCTCAAAATCTATATGTTTCAGGATCATGTACCACATCAGGTCTCCACAATTCACTTTGTTTGCACTACCAGCCGAGTATGAAACAGAGAAGATCAACACTACCACACAGAAAGAGGGATTCAGGAGGGGAGGAACTACTCCTTCCTTACTAGTTAAACAAGATTTCCTCACTTACATGTTAGACCTGCAATAAACTCTATGTGGGCAAACCTCTGCACACACACCAATCCTCTGAAATCAATGAAGCTCTACATAAGCACATGCAGAATCAAGGTCAAACACTCAACAGATACAAAGTGTGCACTGCTATGTGATTTTCCTTCACTCTTTGTTTTTAAACAAGTCAGCCAAGTCTCCAAAGTACAGGCAGCAAGGCTATAAGTATTTTAATAAAAATATTTTGATTTTTTCTAGGAATAAAAACTTACATCTTGGTTATGTTTAGTGGTTATGTCCAGTTTTTCTTTTTTGGCTTGTTGGAGCTTCCTTCTTAGCTCTTCAGTAACATCCAGTTCTGACTCACTACTATTTTGAAGTAGCCTCAATTCAGTCTGGATACAATGTAAGCTGCAAAACAGAAGTATATTTTAATTATCATTGCTTCCTTGATTATAGCAACTTTTGTTGTTACTGATTTGATTGACTGTTAGAAAGACACTGCAAAGGCATCAGTCCTACTATTTAAAATGATGTCCAGCAGATGTCCATTATTTTGTCTCACTGGGAGTCAAACAACAATTTTTTTTTGTTTACCATACAATACTATCTCGCCAGCTACAAAATGTTGGTTACACCATGCACCTTCATTTATCATACTACACCACACATTTGCAACCATTCATTCCTTTCTGTGTCTCTTCTTTTCAAAAGAAAAAAAGGAGAGGGGAGGGAATCACACTTACAATCCCACAGAAAAGATACATGTTTGGGGTGCAATCCCGTAACATGGTGAATACTGTCAACTCCCCTGTTACTTCAACAGAAATGGAGAATATTAAGCATAGAGCAGGATCAAGCCCTTAGTGGCTGAGGCTTATCTACACACAAGCTGTACTAATTTTACTAAAATCAGTCTGGAAATGGATGTTAACTGAACTTGTTTAGAAACTCATTCCACTTAATCTGTACAGTCCCCTCATGTGGACACTTTAGTCTATAAACTGATTTTAATACTTAAATTAGTTTAAATCTGACAGTTAAATCAGTACGACTACTTGTCAAAGGCTTTGCTCCCACAAAAAGGTAAACCAAGACAATTAAAAATAAAATACATTTTAAATGGAAATAAGGCCACAGCACATACAGAAAAAATCTGTTTCCACTTAAAGTAACCTACTAAAGTTTGCAGGATTTTCCATTCAATTAGTAACACTGAAGTTCTGTATATTTTGGCCTAAACAAAGTATTAAAAATACCAGCAAAAACTGCTATAGTTTTAAATATTAAACATAAATAAACATTATCCTGTAGTATTATTTACCAAACACTACAGCTTCCATTGAATGAGAACTAGAAAGAGAAGTTTACTGGTATAATGTTATTGTTCCACCTGAGAACATGAAAAACAAAAACAGCATAAAAGGTAAACATTGTTGGGTTTTTTTTAAATGTCAACTTTAATGGTTTCAAGATGTTACTAGTAATTTAGACAAAAATCTATTATTTGTAAGCATCCAATTGTCTTGACAGTGTCCCATATATATTTTAAGATCTAATATGTATACAGTGTCCATTGTTTTTATATGAAATTAGGCCAATTGTGTGTCACAGATAATCATTCCTCTGGGTAAAATGTACTAAATAAATAAGGGAGATAATGAACATTTGCAAAACTGCACCTGGATCTAGTGCAACAGAACCACAGCAGCTATATAATGTTACTATGGGAGCTATACCCAAAGGAATCAACAGAGAGGACAAGGTAAAAATGAGTCAAGAGGCAAAAGCACAGACACAAAAAATTGATAACGTAGTTTAAATGGAATATCTTAAAATATAAGGTCTTATACAAAAGTATCTCACATTTCATAGCCATTACAATGAGAAGCTAGAGGGTGGGAGAAAATCAAGTAGCAGTAAGAAGGTTGTGAAGGGCTAGAATTAGTAAGAGGCACTGGGAGGAAGCTGGCAAAACTTTGATGGCTGTAGGTAGCGTAGAAAAGTTGGGCTTTTGATGTTTCTAAAAAGAGATGGGGAAATCAGAGATGGTTGGGAGGCAGACCCTCTCTTGGACACCAGTGCAAAAGATCAAGCTCTAACTAAGAAAAAAAGGGAGTGTACGATTAAGAGGAGACCAGAAAATGTATGAAGCTATAAAAGCATGGCATAAGGGGAAAGGAGACAATGTTAGATAAGAGCATGACTTCTGAAGATGAGAAAAATGATTTTCTAGCAAATACTGATGTGGATGTGAACCCAGCAGATGTCTTACAGAAAGGGTGTCACAGGCTGCGGGCCCTTCAAGGCAAATCTAGCTCACAGCTGATCTTGATGAGCAGGGGACCAGATGGCCCTGTTTAATGATTAGGCCCAGCTGGGGCTGGGTCATGGGATGCCTACAAAGGGCTACAAGAATTCAGCTGGGAGAAGGAAATTGCAGAAAGTAGACCCTAAAGAAGGATAACTCTCAGGTACCGAACTTGGAAGGAGAATTTAGGAGAGCTGCAGGAGAAATATTGGCTCCTGTGACTGGATCTGGAGTAAGGGAGACACCCCCTGATGGAAAAAGCCCTAGGAGTTGGAGCTCTGTAGAACAAGAGAGAATGAGAGCTAAACCAGGGGTCAGGGGCAGAAGGCCTTTTTAATGTTGCAGTTGAGACTATTGTCTAAGTTTGAAACTAACACCTGGCTGGTTGGCACGCGCACAGAGACAGAGAGAGACAGAGAGAGAATGAATTTCCCTGGGAAAAGGGAACTTAAGGCAGGTCACTAGTGCCACAAGGGGTTGCTACAGAAGCTCACTCTGCCACAAGGGATCAATGGAATCACTGGTGTGTGTACAAATGAAGAGTCATTATTTGTATTACAACAGTGCTAGAGGCTCCAGTTGGCAGGGGAACCATTCATTCCTGCCATGAAGACTTTATAATCCAGTGGCAAGATGCCACATGTGGGTATAGAACTCAAATGAGGTATTAAGACAAGGCTGTCAGTAACAGAAGCACAAGGCCATTTCAATTTGTACCATTACAATGTGAATTAATGACTGCACATACAAATGAGTTACAGAGAACACTTCTAAAAGTAGGTCTACACTGCACACTTAACAGTAGCAGCAACATATAGGCTACGCGCCTCATGACCTTTCCCTGGTGCTGGAGTCTTTCACTGCACAAGGGAAAGGCTGAGGCAGCAGAACGCTATAGTGCTAAAAATAGCAGTTACATTCAGGAGAGGCACTGCTTGGGTGTGCAGAGAGCTATGCAGGGTACATATCCTAAGTTTCTGGTGTGTCTTTACTCTGCTTGCCTAAGCAGCGACTCACTGTCTACACTCATATTTATACCCATGGTAGGCGGACATGCAACGTATGTCCTCTATATGCTGCCATGAGGAATGTACGGTGTATACATACCCTAAGATGGTGAAGAGTGGAGGTGAAGAAGGAGCCAAGACACCTGTAAGGGGAAGAAGAGAAATAGTAGAGCTATGCCCCGCCCACCTTCAGAGGAAGGGAGGTCTCCCAGCAAGAATGGAGAGGGAAAAGAATTAACTTAATTCACATTTACAGTGTGGCTCTCTGCCTCACCTTAATGGCTACTCCATGTATAGATGTCTGCATATGCTACAGTCTTTTAAATTAGTAAACTTTCTTTAACCTAAACAGTCAAGGTTCCTGCTTTTAGATCTAAAGGTTACATAAAGTTCTGATAACATGGTAACCACATCATCAGAACTTCAAGATCCTTATGTAGAATAGAAAAGTTTTCCTATATTATATACTTAAGTTTAAGTTTCAATAGTATGGTGCAGGTTAAATGGAGCAAACCAATTTACACCAGCTTGGGATCTGGCACATTGTCTTTAAAGGCTTCTACATTTTTATGACATGATTAATGTTTCACTTCTTAATTTTAGTTTTCTATCGGTGGTACTGTAAAATTCCCTATAGAGAGAACACACTATTTAAAACAAAAACCCACACAGCATTATTTTAGATCTTTGAAGTCAACAAAAAGGCTTATGCATTAGCTTTTGTGAAAGCCATTTTCCCCAAACCCTCCACTAGCCAGCAGCAAATGATGAAGAGATTGTCTAGAGCACTTAACATATTTATAGTGCCAGGCTCTGATTCAGCAAAACATTTAATTACATGCTTGAGTGTTTTGATGAATTGGGGCCTAAGCACACAAACAGCAAAACAAGAAAGCAACAAAACAAAACAGAGTCAGACTCATATGGCAAAGTTACAAAGTTTTATATTTCATGTTTGGACATTATAGCTATGTAATAAATTTTTGGAAGTACTATAAAAACTGAAACAGCAGCAGAAAGCAAGTATACTGAATTTTTATTTATGGTATTTGCTACATTGCCTCTGAAATCACAATTCCACAATCCAACAATGAGCTCTTCCATAGCCAAATTTAAGTTAATTGCCAGGAAAATCAAAATCTTAGCAAAAAAATTAATAGTTTTTCCCCCTTCAGAATGGCTTTAGACTGAACTGCCTTCACTTTCAAAGGTTTCTCTCTGAAGATGCTGTAGCTCAGGGTAAAGAGCAGTGTTTCAGCAAAACAACTAAGGCAGTAAGGTAGCAACTCTTAATATTTATTTTAAAATGGATTAAAATTAATGTATTGCATCATATCAAAATGTAAAAAAGTCAAACAACCTATTAACACTGAAATGGATTATTTTTTCTACATAGAGCAACAGGAGAAATTGTGCAGATACAGAAGAGCATATGCCTCAGCTAAGCAATAAATAACAAGAACTATGGTATAGTGTCTAGCATACAAGATTTGCTGGTATTTTACAACATCCATGCACCCTGTTGTGGAAGCTATTCCTTATATGTGTATAGTTGATGAACAGAGGATTCTAACTAAACCAGTGACAGTGATAACTAAAGTGAATGTAAGTGGTAAGGCTGAATACATCCCTCTCCCCAATGGATTTGTGTAAGAACAAACAGAAGCTGATTGTTGCGATCATCATAAAAGTAATTAATTGTGAGATGAGTGTCCAGCCTTGTTCTAAGTGTTCTTGTATTATTTAATATTCCTGAGGGATAATCACATTTAGAAAGTATGTTTTTACCAAAATCATATACAAAATGCCATCCATCACACTTTCTCTAAAATCCTTTAAGAAAAAACAAGAGCAATTGAACAGAAAAATAGCTACTGAATACTACATTACTGGGTAATGAGAATTTACCACCAGCAACTCAGCAAATCAGTAAGTTGACTTTAATTCATTTGTGTACTGCAATCATATTGGTTACAATATTGTAAAAGCTATCTTAGGGTTTTTCTTCAGACCTATTCAAAAGTTGCGCAATTATAACTATGTCACAACCAAGAGAATTCTGCTACTACTGCCAAAGTAATAAGGGGTCCTGTACCATCACAATTTAAATGGCAATATCAAGTCCTTAGGATCAATAGTATTAGAATTAATCAAGGTTCTCACTAATGATGCTATTGTTTCAAGATATTGCATACTCAACAACACAAAAACACTGATGTGCATGATAAAGGTCATATCCATGATCATAAGTCTGCAAATATGTCCTTCCTCTCTCCCTACTATGGCATACATTAAAAAAAATTATTATGTATCCCACCTTTTCAAATAAACCAATTGAAAGTATTTGAGAAACCAGTAAATTATTTTCTTTCTCAGCAGGCGATCTGCGTTGTTTACTTGACAATAAACTAAAGGCAGAAATTTTCAGAGGTGGTGCTCACTCTTTCTGAAAATTAGATCCAAAGTCAGTTCAGGTACAAAACTTTGACAAATGACAGATATACCACAGCTTAATTTATCAAAACAAAGAGCTTTTATGCCAACTGTTTGATGCTGTCTTTTACACTCCCTTGCATGGCAGTCCAGTGCAAGGATGCGGACACAGCATTTATTGTTTGAATTTGAGGACCATCAGCCCCATGGGACATGCCTCAAAATTTTCAGAAAGACAGCTTAAGTTTCAGTTCAGTAGACAATCTCACTGAATATATTCTTCCCAGTCCCCAAGTATCTAGGACTAGTCCTACAATTAAACAAATTATACAAAGTGTAATCAAATGCCATCTTGTCTGGCAAAGGAAAGACTTCTGTAACTCAGTGCAAATGCTCCTAATTGTATTTGATGACCCCTTCTCCCTTTTTAAATATCTTCTATGCTTTCCTAGCATTTCTTGCACTTAATTGGAGATATCATTCATGCCCTTTGGCCTGGCTGTTGTCAAACATGTACCAAGTTAGTACAAATTATATACATGTTTTGTATAAGTTTTGTTTTCTTAGCATCTCCAAAGATTTGTTTACTGTTAAATCTACAAAACAATGAAAAATTCTCACAGAAAGACAATATATATTACTGGTTTTTAAAATAAGGAACTGACGCTCACCGTTTGATTTCAGGACTAGTATAACTGATCAGAGGGGTAGAATTCATGATGACAAATCTCCAGCTTTTTAATCAATAGTTTCAGGATAACAAACAATCTTCAAGTATATTCTTTTACAGAAACTGAGACACCTCAAAGATTATGCTTTTCTTTGCATTGTATGGATACATTAAAACCTATAACAATATAAAAAGAACAGTTTATTTCTCATCATAACAAAAGGAATTAACTATATTTACTCACAAATAGTTATTAAATAAACAATGTAAGCTTTAGACTCAGTCATGTAAACACTTATAACCAGACATAGCTCCACTGAAGCCAACTGGAGCCAAGAGAAAGAACTACACCCATTAGTAAGCACTTGTAGGATCAGGCCCTTAACCTGAATATTGGAGCTGAAAATGCATGTTTTTGAGGACAACATTTGATTCTAAACTTACAGTAGAAGGAGAGTGAAACACACACAATTGTCTCTTTGTAGGTTGAAACTTGTGGGTTTTGGGTGCTTTTGTTTTTCAAGTCACAATAAAGATAATAGGCCCCATGGTAGAACAATTTTAAGGTAGGTCAACATTTGGGCCTTCACTGTGCAACAGTGGCCCTTTACTTAACAAGTCCTCCTGCCTAGAAACCTAACATTTTCTATTAATTATTGCGCTGAGAGATCATTAAACACTATCAACTTTCTTGGATTACACAGCATCAAACATAATTAATATAAAGACTCCTTTAGCAAAAACTGGACATGGAAGAAATCCATGTTTATTCTCTAATATACAGTATAGCAACATTAGAGACACTTAATACATCAAGTACATTTACAACACAAACATTAAAATATTACCACCCAATCTGAAAAAGCCAACCCTTATATCAAGTTGAAACATAAATTAATTTACAGTTCTCTTGGCAACTCATTGCAAGACAGCCTGAGATAAAATTGTCAACACAGGCTTGATTCAGCAACAAGATTAATTAACCATGAAGCTTTGCTTCTTACATGCCATCTTAGATGGACTCCCATAACCAGGACCTAGCTTGCAAGCCATTTTTACCATCTAAATCTGTATACATTTGACCTAACACAGAAGTCTTCAGTTCTAAAAAAAAATTGGACTATTTAATGACTTTATATTTATTACACTATTTGGGAAGCTTTTTAAAAACAACATGTTTTCTTATCTTTTTTTAATTCAATCACACTCTGTAGCTTGTCTCCAGAAAACAGAATCTACTCGTCCTCCCCCTCCCTCCCCAAAAAGTCCTATGACTTTTATTTATTGATTCTTTATTATACTGATTAATAATAAGTTAGGGCCAATTCTTTTACACTGGTGTATATCTAAAGTAACTAAGTTAAATTACTTGGGTGTAAATGTAAACCAAATGAGATCAGAAATTGGCTTTTATTTTATTTGGCTCCACTTGCTTTATCAAACATTTCAAGCTATGTTAGTTTATTTATTTGTGATTTAGAAGTTCTTTCTAAGCATATACATGCATTTAAAACTCATATATATAGCTGGTGTATAACTGTCACTCAAAAGAAGGCTCCTCCTCCAAACTAAAACCATCCCTTTATCCCACCTGAGAAAATAGCTAAAGATGTAATAAATATTTTTATAACTATAGCACACTGTCTACAATACAGTTGCTAGACACTTATTAAAACATAACACGTTATATTAGCGACTCCAAAATAGACAAGGCCATTGAGTCACTTGTCTCTGAACCTTGTAAAGTTGTGTTAGTATTCAATCCTTCAAAAATATATTACCAAGCATAGTGGGTAAATAACAGAAGTAGTCCCAGGGAAGTCAATAGTAGTAACTGTATGAAAAACTGGACTCTTATTAAAGCTTTAACTAGCCCTTAACATACTGCCCTGCATATAGAGAAGCACATTCCCCCACAACGCCCTTTATATGTTTCAGGGAGGAAAAGAGTATACGATAAGGCAGCTTTTTAGAAGACACCCTACACCCAACCAGCTACACTGGCCAGTGCATGGAGGATGGGTTCCTTGCCTCCACCTGCTCCTTGCAAACACAGTTCAGGGGTTTGTCAACCCAGGGACACTGCCCAAACTGCTGTCTCATCTTCATTCAAGACAAACATCAGGGTAATCTTCTGGTCACCTTCAAGTGGGTGGTCGTGACTGCTCAGTAGAAGTCTGATAAATTACCTAGCTAGCATGTTTTGCAACATCAGAGGCACAAAGGGCTTGTTGGGCCCTGAATCAGGGTGTTCAACCAACTTTGAGGTCAAAGCTACCATCCTCAACTGTTTAGGGATCTCAGAAATAGTAGTACTAAAACATGGCTCCTAATCTTTCCCTCTCCCATCCTAATCCCTTCCCACTGCATCTTTTCTCAATCATTGTGTACAATACCACCATCCTGCCTGTCACTCAGGCCTGTAACGGGGGCATCATCTTTGGTTCCGACCTCTCTCTAGGTCCCCACACCCAGGCTATGTCTAAGGCCCGGTCTACACTTACCTTCTGGATTTGGCGGCAGTCGACAGGAGATACGCAAGTGGCGTAAATCACTTGCTTATCTCCCTTCAATTTTGCTGCATCCGCTCTGCGCGCCATCCACATTGTGCTGTGCCAAAGGGAACAGTGCTTCCTTCAACACAGCGCTACGCCACTTTCCTGTGTTGACTGCTGGATCTACTGAGGGGGTCTACACAGACCACTCAGTCAATCCAGATACATCGGACTGATGGCAGCGTATTTTCCGCCGTCAGTGGCGGCGTATTTTCCACCGTCAGTGTAGACCCAGTCTAAATCTTGCAGATTATTTCTGCACTTCTAAGATACAGCCGTTCCTAACCATCCCCACAGCTCTAACTTTCATCCAAGCTCTCATCATCTCTCATCTTGAGTACATCTCTTTGGCCTTGTCAAATACAATCTTGTTCCACTCATATCCATTCAGAATGCTAAGTTTCTTAACCCATCACTTTGACCATGCCACCCTTCTCTTTCACTCCCTCCAGTAGTTCCTGCATCTTTATTGAGTCAAACATAAGATGCTTACTTTCAAGAGTACTAAAAATTGGACTTTTCAGTTTGGAAAAGCAACAACTAAGAGGGGAGGTGATAGGGGTCTATAAAATCATGACTGGTATGGAGAAGTAAATAGGGAAGTGTAATTTACTCCTTCTCATAACACAAGAACTATGCGTCTTAATAGAAGATTAGGGATGGAAGGGACCTCAGGAGGTCAGCTAGTCTAACCCTCTGCTCATAGCAGGACCAGTCCCAACTTAATTATTCCAGCCAGGGATGTGTCAAGCTGGGCCTTAAAAACCTCTATGGATAGAGATTCTACTACCTCCCTAGGTAACCCATGGCAGTGCTTCACCACCTTCCTAGGGAAAAAGTTTTTCCTAATATCCAACCTAGACCTCCCCCACTGCAATTTGAGACCATTGCTCCTTGTCCTCTCTTCTACCACCACTGAGAAAAGCCTAGTTCCATCCCCCCTGGAACCTTCCTTCAGGTAGCTGAAGGCCACAATAAAATCCACTCTTCTCTTCTGCAGACTAAACAAGCCTAGTTCCCTCAACCTCTCCTCATAAGTCATGTGCTCAAGCCCCCTAATCATTTTTGTTGCCCTCTGCTGGACTCCCTCCAATTTGTCCACAATGCCTATTAGCCAGGATAGGCAGGGATTGCTGTTTGCCAGAGGCTGGGAATGGCTGATAGGATGGATCACTTAATGATTATTTGATTTCCTCTGAAGCTTTTGGCATTGGCCACTGTCAGAAGACAGGATACTGGGCTAACTGGACCACTGGTCTGACCCAGAATGGCTGTACTTATGTTCTTAATTTGTCTTGTGATTTACAATCCATATACAGTACTGGGTCCTAATCCTGTAAAGATTTATCCATGTACTTAACTCTACCGAAATTAATTAGACTATTTTCTGTTGTGTGGAGTAACATTTTAGGAAAACAAGCTCTAAACTAATACACTAATACAGCCCATTACTGACTGTATTTATAATCCAATTACAAGCCACCTTCCTTGCCAGGGAAGCTCCACTTCATGGGAGGCGAGTGCTCAGTAATCTAAGCATTAAAACCCCAGACGCAACTCCCTGAAAACACGAGTTCAGCCACTGCTATTTGCCGTTTTCCTCGCTGCCCTGTGCAGCAGCTTGTTGCCTCCCTCCCCAGAGGCGGCTGCATTTGAACAGGGGACTATCCTGACAGCTAGTAAAGCAGCTGGGAGTTACTCAGGACGAGAGGGGCTGTCTACGTCTAAAATGTCTTGGATGAGAAAAAAGAGGCGGGGGGGGCCAAGATCCCCGGCCACAGAGGCAGGAAGAAACGGCACGTTCATCACTACTCACCTAAGCCTGAGGTGCCCCTCACCCCCTGCTCCCCATCGTCTCCCTGCTCCCACACGCGTCCGGGCCCCCAGCTCCATCTGGTCGCCATCAGCCCCCCGCCCCTCACTACCATCGGCCCCACCCCCAAAGCCGTCACTCCTCGCCCCAGCCTCCCACCTCTGCGGGGGAGCGGGGCCCTGGTCCCTCCCTGGCGCGGAGCCGCAGTAGCCGGGCGCCCCAGGCCGGCCCGGGCGAGGTGGGACGGGCTGGGCGCTAGGGCCCAAAGCTGACCAAGGAAGAAGGAACCGAACCCGCCGCTCCCTCCGCTCAAGGAGACATTGACAACGGCCACTTCCGGTAACAACGCCACGGCGACCGGAGTCCCGCCCCGCAGCCCCGGAGCGGTGCTTCCGATTGGAAGGCCGGAGCATTGTGACGCATCACGCGCCAGATGGGCGGAGACAGAATAAACGGCCGGAGTCCGAGCGGATGGAAGTACGCATGCGCAGTCGGTGTGGGCGAGGTAGAAGAGCGCATGCGCGGGGGGTGGGTGGGGGAATAGAACGGAAGGGCTGGTTTCCTCTCGTCGCGCGCTGAGCCGTTCGCTCCCGCTCTCCATGCGAGGCAGAGCAGAGGGAGGACCAGGGGCATGCGTGGCTGGCCTCGTGCATTGCTGGGGTGTCAGCAAAGGGCGAACGGGGATGGAGCGAAAGTCATGTTGTGGGGACAAGTGAGCGAGGAGGGAGGGGAAACGCCAGGGGAGCGCATAAAGTCATTGGCCAAAGACCGGGGACGCAGGAAAGGATGTTGGATATGATGCAAAAGCAGTTTTCTGAAGAACACTTGCAGTGCGACCAGTTCTCACGTGCAACATGCCTCACCCCAGGCAAATTGCCGCTTGAAGACAGGCTACTGGGAGGCACTTTAGGCTCCTCTGACTTCACAGGACAGACAGTTCCCACCTGTTGCTAGTCCACCTCCAAATTTAGCACACCTGTGTATTATAGTGTGTGGTGGGTGGAATTTTAAAAAAATCTCCTACAGACAAGCCCTTTGCAGGAGCTTGCTGCTTTGGTTCAAGGATTGCTTCAATGCAAAGAGAGGTTTTTTTGAGGGGGACAGAATCAAATGAAGATAAATTTTATAATGAATGCTGAATTGCAGCATGAATTGTCTTTTGGGGCATGTGCTCTTTATGAAGGTTTTTGTTTTTGTTTTAATAGTATAGGAGTTTAAATTATGGTAATTGCCTTGTGGGATTTATATTTGGTTTAGTGTGGTATGTGGAACTGTTAACTCTGGCTATATTAGAGCAATGTTTTAATTTTTTTGTTATTTACCTGAGAATGCATAGCTATGATAGTCTAGATGTAATATTTGGACTAATTTTGAATGGCTTATCAATTTTATTCACAACAAAGTTGTGAACCTGTTCACAAACAAAAATAAACTCTTTAATCCTTTCAGATACTAAGAAATATTTGATGTTTTCACTTTTTATATAACTTTTTAATCTATCTCTTGACTTTTGACCTTTTTTGAAGAGGAGGCCACTTTGCCTACAACTAAAATATATTTAGTCAGAAATAAAACAATTTTACACCCACTATGTTAACTTCGCACAGGTGTGAACAACTATACATGACACAAGATTGAAGAGAATGAACACTATACGGTAACTCAAATTTCCAAGAGATTACAGATTTTAAAAGACTACTTCAAAAGATTGAGAAAGTGGTAATGTGCTCTAGCGAGTCCAAAAGCATGATATCAAAACTAACAAGTGAAATTATTAAATCTGATATGGAAGACAAATGCAGTTAAATGATTCAATAGAAAAAAGTTTAGCCAAGGAAATTTCCACACCCTTATATCATGTAGGACATATGTAAAAAAAATAATTTTAAAATATTTTTGTGTTACTTAACACCCATTCCTTTAAAGAATATCTATGAGGATAGTGGAAATTAGTGTGGGGGAGAGAGGAATGAAAGGTACCTTTATCCATGTTCAGTGGGAATGACCCCTAAGCACAAGTCAAGGACTTAAAATTGAATTATGGGCTATAGCAAAATTGAAAATTATAGGTAGCTCCACCAAGTAAGATGGCATGACACTTCCCATTGTGAGATCCTGTTTTCAGTTGCTTATAGGTTTGCCACATTTTAATTATTTGGACTGAAATCTTCCGGGTGTTTGCCTCAGGCTGAATTATTATTTTAATTTTAGCCAAACAGTTTGGTCATTTTTTAAAAATGAGGCTATGAAAAATACATTGTTCTGCCCATGTGAAAAAATACTGGTGACCTTTGTTGATTAGGGGCCACTACTGTCCTGATGCTTTGGAGGAGGGACTTGGAATTTGACAGAGGTGGCCTGTGCATCAGGGATATGCCTTTTGCTGTGTCTGTGAAAATCCATCCAAGTCTGGCCATGTTACAGGCCTATGTAAATTGCAATTTGCCCATGCTGCTCAATAAGGACTTCCTAGAGTCTAACACCTAAAATTTCTGAAGATGCTGTTGCATTACAGAAGGACTTTCCTTCCTGCAAGTGTGGTTCTGGGCTGCTGTTGACCCAGCTGGATCTGGACACCACAACTGAGAACAGGGATCCTGTCTCCTGGGCTCTCAATACCTCCACAGCTGAGCCTAGGCAGCATGGAGGAGGAAATTGCCTGATTCAAATGCAGAGGAGGATAAAAGACTGATCTGGAGGATTAGATTGGGATAAGGAATCTGGAGCAGGGGGGATTGGGACTGGGACTGGGACTAGGAGGCTTGTAGGGGAGAGAGGGAAACTGTGACTGGAGTGAGGAAGGGGCAGCAGGACTTGGACTGGCCAGCAAAGAGACTGTAAATTAAGTTATATGCTCAAGGAGGCCTAATTAAGGTTTTAAAGGCAACCTTAATTCTGGCATTTCCTAGCTTCTGCATGCTCCATTTTGCAACCTTAATGTTCTTTTGTGTGTATGGCTATGGAGGTTTTCAGATGTAAAGAGGAGGTTTGACTCTGACTGTTTTATATCTACTTCTGAGTGTGTGAGATCTGGGTTCTATTCCTAGCTTTGGGCCATACTTAGTTTGTGACTTTAGGTCAGACACTTAATCCCTCTCTGCTTGTTTTCCCACCTGTAGAACAGGGCTATTGATAAATGTCTACTTTGATTTCATGAATCAAAATCACTGTAGAGTGCCAGTATATGGCCTCTGGACTGCTTAAGACCTTTTTAGTGATTAAATGAGTTAAGTGGTATATAGCCTTCAGCTAGCCATTTCACCTTAATTGTAATGCCCTTTAGTGCTATAAAAGTGCAACGTATTGTTATGTGAATGTTAAGATTGAAGAGTTAAATATTCAAGTGTCAGGAGATTCCAAAATCAAGATTGAGTATGAAACCTTAACGCGTCACATTTGTTTGTTTAAACTATGTAGATTTTGCACTTTTCTCTGGATCATCTGGTCACTGTCAGACACAAATACTGTATTGAAAGAACATTACTTTGTTCTGCTACAGCATTTCACATGGCTCCTCCCAGACAATGCATATAACATGGCTCCTGGACAAACTGATCTTGAGTGTTAGATAAAGGAGTAAACACAGACATGCTGTAAGAAGAGTAGGAAGTGTTCAAAAGTTTGGACTTGATACTTATAACCTTCACATTAACCACCTAGCTATATGCATGCACACCAGTAAATCCTGCACGCTTCTTCACTTAGGGACCTGCTGAACATCTGGCCCAGAACTGTAACTGAGTGCAGAGTGCCAAACGTCCAAACACAATTAAATGCCCTCGCTTGGCTCTCCTGAATGTTACACTAACAGATTAGTCACAGCTGGCTTTGAGTTTAGCTGCAAGCCTCGTGTGCTAGCCTAACGCCCCAGTACTGTATGCCACTCATTCCCAAAAGCTGCTTGTGTGCAAAGCAGTTGCTTAGGAGGTGAACTGCTGTGAATAGCTTATGATTTAAACGGCACAAGTGAGGTGACCGGGCCAGCGGTGCTCTGCTCTGAGCCCCAGAAGGGACCCTCACTCCCAGCGCTGACCCTCGCTCTCAGGCAGTGGTGGTCATTCTCATCGCGCGCCCAGCCGCGTCGTCTTACGTCAGAGGTGCTCAGCCAGCTGCACGGGGATAGCTTGCAGGGCCCAGGGCCTGCAGCCTCGCGGTGCCAGCGGCCCCCGCCCCCGCCCCCGCCCCCGCCCGAGCCCACTCCCCAGTGCCAGGGCCCACAGAGCAGCGGCAGCCCCAAAGGCTCGAGCCCCGCCTCCCTAGTAGCAGCAGCAGCAGCCGCCGCCGCCGCGGGAGGAACGCGCCATTTCGCGGCTGTGGGGGGGTGCGGGGTTGTAGGCACGTTAGAATCTCCTCGCTTGTTCGGGCCCGTACCCCAGGGAAGTGGTTGGGCTCCTCCTCCCTCACACGGCTAGGATTGAACCAATTCCGTGGTCTCCCGCACCATCCCCCACAGGAGCGCCGAGGGCTGCCCCCCCCCTCTTTCCCGTGTCAGTTGGTGTGGGCCGCGCTGGCGGGAGGCAGCGCGGCGGCCGCGGCTGTGTGGAGGAAGCGGGCGCGCGGCGGGGCCGCGGCAGGTAACAGGGCGCGAGAGGCCGTTTCGCGGCGGCCTCCCCGTGAGGCCGGTGAGATGGGGGCGGGTCGTCGTCGGCGCGCGCGGGGGCGAGAGCGGCGCTGGCCTGGCGCGTCCGCGAGGGGGGAGCTGAAGTCGGGGCCGGGGCCCCTGCGCATTGGCACGGGCTCGGGGGCTGCACGCCGGGAAGGGGGTCGGCGGGAGGGGCCGCATGGATGGGAGGGAGGCTCGCGGGGGGGTGTAGAGATGGGAGGGGGCGTGCGCGGGGGTGGCCGCGCGCATGGGAAGGGGTTTGCGGGGAGGGTGCAGAGATGGGAAGGGATGCGCGCACGGAGGGGGGGCTGCGCGCACGGGAAGGGGCGGGGGGCTGTATGGGGGGACGTGCGCACGGAGGGGGGCTGCGCGCACGGGAAGGGGCGGGGGGAGCAGCGCTGCTCGCGCGGGAGGCGCAGGCGGTGGGCAATGGGTTTGTTTGGCAGGTCCCTGGAAGCTCTTGGCCTCGAGGCCGAGCCCCACGGGGAGCGGGGCAGCCTTGAGGGGAGAGCTCCTTTGACCCCCCTCCGTCTACCTCTGCAGCGGTGTTTCAGGCGGCTGGGAGCGCCTCTGCCCTTCGCCTCAGCAGCAGCCGACACATCGGTGGGGAAACATGAGCCGAGATTTCAAACCCGGAGACTTGATCTTTGCCAAGATGAAAGGTTATCCTCATTGGCCAGCCAGGGTGAGGCACCCCCTTGCTGCTGCCTCCTCTCACCTGCGCTTTCTTCTGCCTCTCCTTGTTTTCCCTTCCTGTTCCTCCACCCTTATTTCTGTCCATCCCTCCAGAGCAATATGCCTTAGTTAGTATCACTGTATCTCTTTTGGGTGGAGGGTTGTCTGGTGCAGTTTTTGTTTTATATTTTACCGGTATGTATCTCTAGATGTATTTTAAATGGATCGTGCATAAACAGTTTTCCCTCATGGAGGGGCCCACATGGGTGGTGTTGCTGGAAGTATTTTCTAATCACAAGCAGATCTCACACTCTGTGCTTACTCTCTCTTTTTTTTTTTTAAAGCAGCAAAAATCTCTTAGTGAACTTCCTTCAGGGTTCTATTCACTCATTGAAAACTTTTTTTTACATAGCATTTTTTGGGTATCAAGAGAGTGCAGATGTTTACAGACAAAATTCAGTCTGCCATTTCTTATCATGTTGGTGTGATAAAGTAGCATTGAGTTGTATTACATAGGTGATAGGTGATCACATAGGTGATCCTACACAGGTTAGACTTCAGTAATAAAGGCTATAGTATGGTAGTGTAACAAATTGTCAGAGTGTTCAAGGGCATGGATAACATCAAGGCACTTCTCACAAAAAGCTGGGCCTTATCTGACCAAAAAAACTGCTATGAAGGCATGCATTATGCTATGGCATCTATGGGAGCAACAGTACCACTAAGTATTTTGTTCACTACTGAACAGTCAGCTTTCTCCACCAGCCTTAACAGTAGCCTTTAAAATAATGGAAGTTCTGAGACTGCGGTACTTCAGTTGGTGGTTTTGAGATTACACATAAAAGATTAGTATATAATTTATATTAATGAAGTGCTGGATTAAGAATTGTAAAAGATTTTTTTAGTGCCTATCTCTTTTTAAAAAATGTAAGGTATTGTGCCAGTGCAGGTCATCAGTTCATCAGGTTGTGGTGAGGAGGTTGCAGTTGGAGGAGCAGATACTGCGTCTAAGGGAGCCAATAATGCTTCTAACCATAGTTAAGCAAACATTAATTTTGAAATATATTGACATTTATTGGACTTTTTTTTTGTTATATAAGGATTGCTAACATCAATTTGAGTCATATTGATATCTGCATTCTATTACATTGTAAGAAATGTATCTTTGAGATTTCTGTGTTGTATGATTTTTTTTCTATAGCATTGTGTTTTTCAGATTTAATAATTGACATTTTAAAATGTTCCCTCACATATTGTTTTTGGTTGTTACTAAATATTTAAATTATGGTAATATAATTTTTTCCCCTAGGTGGATGAAGTTCCTGATGGAGCGGTAAAACCTCCTACGAATAAAATGCCTATTTTCTTTTTTGGCACACATGAGACGTAAGTTCTTTAGACTAAAGAGCACATCATTTTCGTTGCATAATTACTTGACAGTAATTTAACAGCCTACCTTATATGGGAAATTAACAAATAATATTCAGAAATAGACAAACTTTTCCTCAACTAATCTTTATCAGAAAGATAGGCAACTTAAAATGAAAGCCACTTGGTCTTCACATTTGTGATGAGGGGAACTATCCACTGTGACCATTCCATGAGATGTCAGGGAGCTCTTTTCCTAGTCCATAAAAATAAAGAGTTGTTATGACTAGACTATCTGCCCATCTATTTTGTTTTGTGTTTTTTAACTGTAGTATTAATTTTGGCCTTAAGCATCATCAGTAGGTATAGTGCATATGTATATATTGAATTATTCCTTTCTTTTTTTTTCTTCCCCTAAGGAAGGCTTCAGATTTGCCTCTTCACTAAGCTCTTTGTTCCCTTTTATTTCATGCCTACAGTCCTGTGAAATACCCAAATAAAGATTTCAGTAACACGTTTTGTAATAGAATATAAAATCCGTTTTGGGAGGACTGGCGTTATGCTACTTTTAAATTATGTTTCAGTCCCTTTTTGTGGTCACTTAATTTAATGAATACTGATAAGTAGTTTTTTTGAGCAACACAAATGTACATGACATGGTGAACAATCTGATTTTTTGACATTTTACAGTGTGCAGTTCAAAGCTGGTTTTAGTACTTGTGCAGATTGTTCTATTTTTTAATATAGCTCCAGAGGATTTTTTTTTTCAGTCTTATAAGGAAAGAATCCTATAGAAATATCTTTACATCTCTTACTCTCTACCTATCTCTAAAAATGTCATTGAGAAAATATAGCATTTTGACTAACTTCTTAAATTATAAGATATAAATAAACAAAAATGTCAGCAATCCCCACTGACTTGGTTTCTACTATAATTTTTAAAAAATTATAACTAATGTGCATATTTGGTCCATGTTATTGTGTTCCTATCACTATCCTATCCTTCCACACAGCTCTTTACAGGAGCAGGATTTTTATTTGTTTAAACTCATTGTATCTTGTCTTATATTTGATTGAAAGCTCTTCAGGGTAGGGACCATGTCTTCCTGTGTGTGTATGTATGTGCTAGGTTCTATCAGTGGAACCCAACCTTTTTGGGCTTGTTTTGGTGTTACAGCAATACCAATAAGAATACCACTAGTCTGGTTCTTCCCTTACTTATTAAATGTCATTCTTGATTCCACCACTTGCTGCTTTTTATTTGTATTCCATACATAGTGATTTCAGGGGCACAGATCAGATCAGCAGTAAGAAATCTACATGAGCCTATATAAATAACATTCAAAGATCTTGGGTAAAATTTTCAAAAGCTCAAGTTCTATTTTTCAAATATGATTTAGACTCCTAACTTATTTAGGCCCTTTTAAAAATTACTGCTACAAAATTAAAATATGGCGAACCTTGTGTTTGATGGTGTGGTAAATTCAGTGTTACATTATTACAGATTATCATAGACTCTTATATCTTACAGTGTGGGAATGTGCAATATATTTCCCCTCTCCCTACTGTTTTTCTCCTTCTAACCCAGAGTTCTAGATTCCTGCTCCTGAGCATTTCATTAATGACAAGTGCAACTCCCATACTGCTTGCTCTGTTTTCTTCCCTCTTACTGCATTTTTGGTACCTATAATGTAGGCAGAGGGCCTCGAATAACCATCAGAAAAAGCAACCACCAGTATAGGCATATACTAATTACGGGATATATACTAATTTTTGTTTGACTTGAGCTGTGTGATCCATGTAGCAGTAGATGGCAACTCAGTGGGTCCACCATAAAATAGCTTGAGCTATCAATTTTCTATGCATTTTTAGTTGAATAATTTTATACATTTTGGCCTTGATCTTGCAGCATGCAGAACTCTGTGCTTGTGAAGAGCCCCACAAGATACAACCTTCAGTGTTTTCATAGGAGTGCACTAATGTAATGCATTGCTGTAAATTTTATAAAACTGAAGGCAGTCCACTGCTATTAAGTTAAAGTCCCTCGCTTTCCAGGCCATCAAGTGTTAGCTTCATCATGCAAAACAGTCTTTCTTGATTACATAAGGAGTAATTGCTTCCTGGCGCCAAAGGCACTCTTGTGCATTTCTTGATGGCCAGGATTGGGGAAGAAAGCCACACAAAGCCAAAAAGAAAAACACTCAAACAATTATTTCCTAACTTCCATGTAGCATAGTAGTGGATTTGCAGCTTATTAAACATTAGTGTGAACTTGCATGAAAATTTTCATGCAACTCAAGGTTTGAGTGCCTCCGGGTTTGCAGTGAATAGGATGTGATTGTTGGCATTGTTAAGCAATTAATCTTCTTTTCATTGGATTCTTTCCTACCAATACCTGAGGCATGAATATTATCTTTAGAATAATAGTAGTAATAAACATATTGATATTAATAATTTCAGTTTAGTTCATTTCTGCTGATGGAAATTTAATATCTTTTTGTTGTATTAGCCAAGAAATGGATTTTTTGGGGGTGTGATTAGTCATAGGCAAAGATTTCTGATTTAAGAGAAATTCCATAACATTAACAATTGAAACTTTTTGTGGAGAGCTTACGTACTATTGGAGTAGGAAATACGTAAATCTGGTGTGCCCACTGCTGGAATACTGTGTCCAGATCTGGTGCTGACAGTTCAAAGAGGATGTTGATAAATTGGAGAAGATTCAGAGAAGAGCTATGAGAATTATTTAAAGGATTAGTAAAACTGCCTTACTCTATCTACTTAGCTTAACAAAGAGCAGGTTAAAGATGTGACTTGATTAGTCTAGAAGTAACTATATTGGGGAAAAATGCTTAATAATGGGCTCTTCAGTCTAGCAGATAAAGGTACTACATGATCCAATGGCTAGAAGTGGAAACTAGACAAATTCAGACTGGAAATAAGGTACAAATTTTAACAGTGAGAGTAATTAACCATTGGAACCATTCGCAAGGGTCCTGCTGGATTCTCCAGCACTGACAATTTTTTAAATCAAGATTGGATATTTTTCTAAAAGGTACGCCATAGGAATTATTTTTGGGAAGTTCTATGCCAGGTGTTGTTCAGGCAGTCAGACTAGATGATCACAACTGTCCTTTCTGGCCTTAGAAACTTTGAATCTAAAAGTCTCTTGAATAACTTACAACTCTTCTCTTTTTGTTACCTGTATGAGTAGGACATCAGTCTAAAATAGACTTTGTAGATGGTGGAAAAGAGAAAGTGGAACTTATTGGAATTTAGGTATTGAACGTTGGCATGAGCCATTGCCTCATAAAAAAGAGAACTTTTTTTTTTTAAGTGATTGGGCTTATGGTTTTTTTGGACTCAAGGGTATAGATACAGACTTGAACATGAGAGAGTACCACTGAGTTCTTAAATAGTGCTATTATCAACAAGTGCATTGACACTAGGAAATTCTAACATGGAAACATAGGAATACAAAGAGAAGTTTAATGTGTCTTAGGCATGGCTACACTGCCACAATGGGTTGAGATGAGATACGCTAGTTACATAATATAATGTTGTGTATCTCACGTGGACGTACTTATGTCTGCACAGCAGGGTGTCTTCACGATGCTACGTTGACATGAGAGTGTCTCCTGTTGATGCTACATTCTGCCTTTTGGGGAGGTGGACTGATTTTAACTTCATTATTTTTTAGGGCAAAAACTTTTTGTTGCAAGATAGTAAAGGAAATTATGGCTTCAGACTAAGAAAATTATCTCAAGTCATAGTCTCCAGATTTAAGGATTTTTCCCTCTTTAGTTCCTTTTTTTATTTTTTACTTCCTTACTGCTTCCATCACTTCATATATCTAAGTAGTGAGTGTGGTTGCTAAATACTGTCTGTTTATGTGTATGTTTCTCCCCTTCCTGCACCCTCACCCCCCAACCGCCCCATGGCAATATTAAGAATTTAAAATTAATTGTTGGAATTAAAAAAATCTTTACCTGTTAATGTCAATTCTTTCAATTCTTCTAGGGCATTTTTGGGACCAAAGGACATATTCCCATATTCTGAAAATAAAGATAAATATGGAAAACCAAATAAAAGAAAAGGCTTTAATGAAGGATTATGGGAAATTGACAACAACCCCAAAGTGAAATTCTCTCATCAACAGGTAAATGATCTTTGTATGCATTGCTTACAGACTTCTAAGTATTATTGGTATTCCAATCTAATTTTGGGTCAAATATCTTGTACTGTCCTGCTGTTGTGAAAAAGTAGAATAGGATAAATTATGGCTCTATTTCATTCAGTTGCAGGTCAGACTTTGACAGTGATACAAACTGCAGAAGGAGTCTTGGTAACAGTTTTGTGGGTATTGCGGAAATTATTAAAAGTTGAACAAATTTTCTAGTGCTCAGTATGAGGATAACATTGCAGAGTTCAGCTTCTTAATTTATACATTTTTAAGAATACCTTCATGGTGTCTTCAGTGATATGATGGAACCTTAGCTACTGCCCTTCTTTCCATTTATGTAATTCACTTTGTATATGGCCAAGCACTAATGCTCCATAGATACTGTCTTAACATTTCAACAAGTGATGTCTTGGCACACATTTTCCTTGCCTTCTTATCGTGCGCTGTCCTCACGCTCCAGTGCTTGGGAGCAATGTGGCATCTCCCACTTATCCCTGCATCTAGCCTCCAAAAGCCATCATGTAACCCTACTGATACAGTCTCTTGAATTTGTCAGTGATTCCTGATCTGTTGGCCTCCTGTACAAACATCTGCTGTACAAATTGTCACCATGGGTGCATGCATGCTGGGATTGGAAACCCACATAGGATTATTTTACATTCAGGTACATCACTTGTAAGGGGTGTGGAGCAGGTGCCATCTTCTGTTTGTGTGGACAGTGCTTAGGACAATTAAGCCTGAACCTTATTGGGAACCCCTAAGTACTACTGCAAAACAATTTTCAAACAAGAAAGCAGGGAAGCATCAGCTTGCCACTTCGTGCATCAGGAAGCCCTGTATGCAGGGGGGTGGGCTCTGCTCCACAAGACATCTCGTTTCTATATGTTTAGCAAGGAAGAACATGATTGCAGGCAGGTTGGGTGTCTGGCCTTTGATAATCCCAAACCAGGAGTTCTCTCCCTGACATTGTCTCCTGACAAGATTGAGATCCGGAAGTGTGGTGACTTTGAGCAGATGGACATATTTTCCTAGCATCTCAAAAAACTTTCCTGAACGGCCTACAATTTCAAATGGAAAGACCTGAAGTGTGGTGCAGTAAGGACATATGAACCTCTTTACTTGATATGTACAAAGGTGGCTGTACAAAAGTGGCTAGATGCATCTTCATCTTTCTGAGTGTGTCTTAAAGACTAAGTGCATCAGGGTATATTTTGATAGCTGTTTTAGCCTTCATGAACTGGTCCAAGGCCAGCCACCATCTTCATAGGACTTTGCCATCAGGATTACATGGGGCTAGACTCTCAAGTCACTCCTTCCCACCCCACACCCCCAATTAATTAATTTAAAAAACATTTTTTCATGGATATTGTGATGCTTCATGGTGGTAACCAGATTGTGAAGCACCTCATTATCACCTGCCCCTAATGTGAAGTAGCCTTGTCTGTGCCTGCCATGGTTCAGCTGAGCTCCCTGACTGATAGCCAGAGGCAATATAAGCACTTCCATCTTAGTCTGTGCTCTCTCTCTGCAGGCTAGCAATAATTACACTCCAACCTCTGAGTGTCTTTGAGTGGTCGGCCCCTATTCCACTGGAGAACCCCAGTATTCACAGATCCACTGATCCCAAAGAAGCAGTACGCTCCAGCTTACCAGGTTCACCTCAGATCACTGCTCCATTTAATAGACAGAATTTAGATTTGTTTGATACAGTAAAAACAAGCAAAAGTTGATTTCATAAAGAGGGGAGATTCAAATTATATCAAATAGAAATATTGAGAACAAATGGTTACATATACAATAAAATCATAATATACTTTCTAGTACTTAGACTTATTTAACTTAGTAATTTTGTGTCTTATAAAGCAAAGCTCACCCCACAGACCTTCCAGCATCTTTCAGCCAGGCCTGGTTGTGATCTTTTTTCCTTAGACAAAACCCACTGCCAGCTTGTCCCATAGACAAAGAATACTGTGTGTCTCTTTGCAACCTCTGGTGTATCAAAACAGTTCTTTGATCTGTCTTCATAAAGCGGACAGCCTCTTGCTGTATGTTTTTTCCTGTAGATTTTGTGATTTCTTGTTAATTTCACATCTCCGTTATAGACATTTGCAAGGCAGCCATGTTGTCCTTCACATTTTCACAAAGCACTGTTGCTGGATTCAGCCTTCATCAGGGAATTCTATGTTACTCTTCCCATACCCCAAAACTCATTGGTAAGATGGAGGAGGCTAGATTCTTCTCTACAAAAAGAGAAGTTTTTTACTTCAGGATATGCTTATTGTTTGGTCAGTTTCTGCATGTTCTCTTTTTTCTGGTTCTGGGCTCATTCTGCTGGATGGCATGCTGTGCAGGATGTGTTTACTGCGGTACCTTGGATCCGTATATACTTTCCTGCTAATGCTTAACATTGGCCTAGTTACATCACATTGCAGCTGTCCTCCCTTTCCAGGATGTTCCTCTAGCTTACGCTACAAGAGTGAAAATCCTGTGCACATGGTATCTTTAGTAAAGAAAAAACAATTGCCATATAATCCTAATTCTTTGACGAGATCATCTTATTGGATACTTATTTGCCCACTTATCACTTAGAGTTAATTTTTTATTTTTCATTTATTTGTATTGTGGTAGCTGCAGTTAAGGATGAGGACCCCATTCAGCTACAAGTCTATAACACAGAGGCCATCTTTGCCCCCAAAGAGCCAACAATCAAAAACAAGTGACAACATGCGGGTACAGACTGATGGGGGAGCACAAGGCAGGGAGTCAGTGTGGTCAGTGGTCTCAACATGCCAGCTGCCTAACTGTTAAGTAGGGGGGGTTTTTTTTGTAGGCATTTTGGCAGAAGAGAATTTCAGAAAGGGAGTTGAAGGAAGATTAACAGGTGGCTTTGCTGATGATTGTGGAGAGCCCTTTCTATATTTTAGGGGAGACACAGGGGAAAGCATGAAGATGTGTGTTCAAAAACTTTACAAGTGAGCGTTAAAGCCTGGAGTCATTTGCAGAACAGGTGGGAGTTGAGCTCAATAGCTTCTGAGTGATGATACAGAGGGTGGGGATAGTCAGTGAATGGCCTTGAAATGAAGACACAAACAGATTGTATTTGAGAATGGATAATGGGGAGCCAGTGGAGAGATGTAAAGAGGGGTGATATGGTCAAAGTGTGCAGCCGGAAGAATGATTTTGTAGCAATGTTTTGAAGTAGGGTAAGACTGCATTTGTCAAGACCAGAGAACATATTGCAGTGGTTAAGATGTGAGGTGATGAGGGTGTGAATGAGAGTTTCAGCTATGTGGATGGAGAGGAAGCATCTTAAAGATGTTATGCAGGAAAAATCACCAAGATTTAGTTAGGGCCCAGATGTGAGGATTTAGAGAGCCAAGTCAAAGATGATGCCCTGTCATGAAAGGTGTATGACTGGGAGGTTGTTGGTTGTGGTGGTGTCCACTCTTACTGAGAAAGTAGAGGGAAGGGTTTGGCGGGTGGGGAGATTAAGCACCCTGCTGTGGTCATGCTTAAGGTTAATAGTCTGTCATGTGTATTTTTAGTAAAAGTCAGGGACAGGTCACGGGCAGTAAACAAAAATTCACAGAAGCTGGCCACTAGTCAGCTGTTTGGGAAGGGCCTGGCTATTTCTCAGCTGTCCAGGGAGTAAGGGCGAGCTGGTTGGCTGACTGCTGGTCAGCTGTTCTGTCGACCCTGAGAGAGAGGGGCTGATCCAGAATAAGTCATGGAGGTAAAAGCAAGAAATCCACAAAAGAATCGTATCCTTAGTCATGGTGAGTTTAAGATGACAGATAACCAAAAGGAGATGTCAGAAAGATTTAGATCTTAGTTTGGAGAGAAGATGAGTCCAGAGTAACGAAGCAGATCTGTGAGTTGTCATCATAGAGATGACAGTTGAATTTTTTGGATGTTCAGAGATGTCTCTTGTACTTTCCCTGAGGCACATTTTTTTTCTTGATTAGCTTTTCTTTCTAGAAGCTTCACTTTGTGCTATGCTAAATGGCAAAAAACTTAATGCAGCATTCATGTTGCCAGGTCATAGCTCTTGCCCTTCCAGAAAATATTTTGCTATAGTGGAATGGGGATAATTGTCAAGCTTTGGAATGTTTGTAGTATGTAGTTGTTGGCAGGGTCAATGAGAGAAATCTCATTCGTGGTTTGTCCCAAAACGTTGACAGTTTTATTACATAGTTGCTGTAGTATGAGAAAAGACTCCTTTTCTACCTTACGCTCCACCATTTCCTTGCAACAAGTAGCTCCCCGTTAACATCTCCAGCTCTTCATTCCCCTTCCCATCTCATTAAGCCATTAATTGGCAATGCAGAAACTGCTTACGTGTAACACTTAGCTACTTGCTGTCTCCAACCTTATGCTTTTGCATACACCTGACACAGGCAGTGGCTTACTGGAAGACTGCATGCTGCCTTAGTTATTAGCCCAACCTGCACATTAAGATGGGCCCCTCATTCTCACTACTCACCTCGAGCTGGGACTCCTGTGATGCTTTAGTAAAGCTTCCCCAGCCCTGTTCCAAGTGCACCCAGTCCACTCCTCCAAATGGGGCTCCTCCCCCACTCATTCTGGCCAGCCCCCACTGGGATAATGTGTATATTAACTATTTATGTTCTGGATTTTTAGATGTTTAAATTTTTGCATTACATTTACTCCCTCCAACCCCAGATTCAGGCTCTCAAGGAAGGGTGAAGAATGGTTCAGACACCCTAAGTGGGCAGTGACCCCTGGATCGCAGGAAGAGGTTAGGGACTGTGGATTAGATACCCACAGAACTTGGCTCACATGAATGGAGGCAGAGAGGGTTAGACCACCCAGTAAATAGGCAAGGGTCCCAGGTTACAGTGCACGCAAGAGTGGAATGAGTGCTGACAGACTCCCCTCTCCCTGTTCTTCCCCAGTCCTCCTGTTGCTCCTCTGCATATCCCCCCTCTGTGTCACACATACTCTTCACTGGTAATCACCCTCCCCAGTGAGAATTTTCTTGTGTAGTGTATTTTCAAACAATAGATTCAAGGTTTTTTTAATCTTCTGCTGTACTCGGATCACATTTCCTTAAAATATAAATCCCATTGCTAGAGGCACATTGGAGCACTATGCCTGCTTTCTGACTTCAGATTTTCTGCTCTAGGTTGGATTCAAACTCTGTGTATGATTGTGACATTCCCTCAGAGCCTCCCAGGTCCTGTTATTAAAAGGATAGTTTTCCAAATAGTCAGTCTCCGTCTGCATATGCTCAGGTTAATCTGTTAAGCACGCAGACAGATCTGCAAGCCTTCTCAAGCACCTAACTGGAGAAGGAAACTCTTTTTGAATTAACATTTTAACTTGATTTCCCTCAAAGGGCTATGAATTCTGTTGGGGTAACATTGAACATTTGAGAATCTGGTGCAATGGTCTGAGCCCTGGATTGATCTATATCTGTGAGCAAAAATAGGCTGGCAGAATTTGTCAACTTTAAGAAAAGTTGATTTTTTGTTTTTCCTGGGTACTGTATCACAGGATCCCCTTGGTCAAATGGCCCCAAATTTGGATCACTAACTGTCCCACACTGCATTTGAGGCACCCCAAATTTCAGGACAATCCAAGCAACCAGAGGATTTTAGAGTACTTAAAGTTAAGTTTTAAACAGAAAGGCTGTCTTAACTTTAACTATAACAGAGCTATCGCTCTGCTACAATTGAAGGAATTGGCTTGAATGTTCAGAGGGCAGCATTTATACTTTGCTGGGGATAGGTTCAAACTGCTAGAATTGAGGCACTGGGCTCTACCCCAAAACCACTGCCCTCAAGGGGGAAAAATTAAGAGGGATGTTCAGCTACTCTCCTACAGAGAATCTAAGTCCTAGGAGTGAAACTCTTGCACAATATTATCTGCAGAGAAGCAGGATTAAAGAATTATTCTCGACCATCTATTTCCATAGTTCTGGTGCTATCCTTTCTACTTTCACTGCATCAAAGAATGTTTTTGGTCCATGTCTTCCCTGAAAATAACCATTTGTTTATAATTCACCTTGCATTGATTACCGATCTTAGAAGTGGATCTGGTTGCTGCAACCACAAACTTCTGTCCAATGCCCCTTCATGCAGCCAAGGATTTTTAAATAAATAATGGTTGTCAGTTTCTTGCATCTGTAGAGGAATTACTAAAGGGCACAGTCACATGTACAGAGATGTGCAAGAAAATTCTTGTTGAGTATGCCTTATGTTAAGTGGGGGTAGGAAATGTCAACCTATGGTGGAATTGAATTCTGGTGTGCTAAGAATATTTTCCAATATTGTATGTGGCTTCATACCTTTCCAGTTTTAATTAAATTGCAATGTAACATTTTAAAATAAATATTCCTTTGCAGTGTTTGTGATCTAAACACAACTTATTGCTAGTGCATGGGAACCTTGCTTAAATTTGAACGTGTTTTCATTGTCTCGTGAGAGAAATTTTAAAAAAAATCAGTTATAGTGGAAAAAACAGATTTTAAAAAAACCCAGTTCTAGTAAACTATGGGACTAATTATAACACAGGTGAAGAGAATTTTGTTTTTAATTATTTTAAACCCAACAGTGTAAGTTCAATGTCATTATTATTCATTACTTCAGTAAATTATTTGAATTCTTCAGTGTGGTAATGTTTTTGTTTTGAAGTCCCATCCAGCTGTTAACAATGTTGTTAAAGACACTGTTCAAGAAAGCTGTCAAGAGCCTACTGAGGGAAGTGAAGAAAAAGTAGGAACCAAAAGGAGAAAGTCTTCAATTCCCAAAGTAAGTGACTGTAAATTAACGGTTTAGTATCTGTCTTGGAAATCTTTTCAGTTAAGAATTTTGACAGCACAGTTTTACATATTTAGTTTAAATGAACACTGCATTAGTGTTGTGACTAAGTCTTCCATTTCCAGGCTTGAAAACTAACATTTTTGTCCTTGTGTAATTACTATTATGTATTATGCTGTTATATATAAAATTTGAAACAGTTTCTTAGAACTACGAAGACTTAATTTTTTAAAATAATATACACTTAAACAGGTCAAGTATTCAAAATACATATCAGGCAATTGAAGAAGTGATTGTCAGGATCTGCATTCAGGCTTCTGCCTTTCTTCTTCATAGCATAACACATAAGGCTGTCTTCCTTAACATGTGATGTCCTTTGCAGGGCAAACAGATCCTGAGGTATCTTAGAAGTGCAGCACTGGTTTAAGTAAATATTTATTTTAAAAGTCTGCCTAGTTAAACCAGCGCAAACCCTTAAGGTAGATGTGTATAAACTGAGGGTGTGTCTACACTGCAGATTGAAGTTGACTTTAAGTACTGACTTTTAGAAGTCCCTGGAGCGTGTACACACCATGTTGCGGTTGCTATCCCACAGTGTAACTAGCTGTGTTGGCTGTTGTTGAGTTTCATCGTCCCATGATGCAATGCTCCTTCCCCCTCCCTTCTTCCCCCCAAACAAACAGGAAGCCTATTTTCACACCGTTTGTTTACACCCTGTGCTTGCTGTTACTGTGGAGATATGGAGCCAGCTCAACTCTGCACTATTATTGTGAGCGTCACAAATACATTGAGTATTTTCGAAGTAGAGCAAGAAGCCAAAGCACAGGCAACAGCGATGCCACTGTGGCTGCCCTGCTACAAGCCGTCGAGTGGAACAATTCCCGATTGCTGCAGGCTGTAATGCATCATCTGCAGTCCACGGAGCACCGGTTCTGGTCCTGGGAAACAAGCACAAACTGGTGGGACTGCATCGTTATGACCAATGGCTGCAAAACTTTCATATGCAAAAGGCCACTTTCCCTGACCTTTGCTCGGAGCTGGCCCTCTGAAGCGCGTGAATACTCGCTTGAGACAAGCTCTGAGGGTGGAGAAGAGAGTCGCCATCTCTCTGTGGAAGCTGACAATCCCTGACTGTTACCGCTCAGTTGGGAATCACATTGGAGTTGGTAAATCTACAATGGGTGCCGCCAAGATTCAATTATGCAGGGCCATCAATAGACTTCTGCTACAAAGAGGAGTGACTTCAGGAAATGTGCAGAACATAGTGGATGGGTTTGCCACAATGGGGTTCCCAAACGGGGGGAGGGGGCTGGTGGGGGGGGCATTGATGCATTGATCCCTATCTTAGTGCCTGTCCACCTAGCAACTGAGTACATAACCACAAGGGATACTTTTGCATGGTCCTCCAGGGCCTTATGGATCATAGGGGTCGTTTCACCGACATCTGTGTGGGGTGGTCTGGGAAGGTGCATGATGCACGCATATTTTGGAATTTGGGGCTGTTCTCTAACATGCAAGTGGGCACTTTCTTCCCTGACCAAAAAATTCACATCAGGGGTGTGCAAATGCCAATAGTGATCCGGGGGGATCCTGCTTACCCCTTGCTCCCTTGGCTAATGAAGCCGGGCACCAGGCAGCATGACAGTGACAAGGAGTGTTTTAATAACAGGTTAAGCACTTGCAGAATGGTTGCTGAATGTATCTTTGGGTGTTTAAAGGGCAGATGGAGGAGTTTCCTAACTAGGCTGGACATGAGTGAAAAGAACCTCCCGTCGGTGATATCTGCGTGCTGTGTTCTTCATAATGTGTGTTAAGTGAAGGGGGAGGTCTGTGAAGGCAGAAAGATTGGCCGCCAGTTATGAGTAGCCAGATGCCAGCCGTACGCTGAGAGTTTAGGGAAGCTTTGAAAACCAGATTGTGCAGTGAGATGCAGGCCTGATTTCTGTTCCTGTATGTTGTTTGCCTTTGCTAAATGGTACAACTACAACAATGTATACAACATTCGCCATGCAGTGCGCAGGGCAAACACAGACCCTCATTCCATTCCTAACATCCCAGAAGGTCTGCTCACTGTGCCCTTACAGAGATGGTAAACCAGGGGATCTGCGGACAGCGCTGGTGGGGGAGGTATATAGTCTCTGCTTAAACCAAATAAAAGTAATCAAAGTGACTTGGTAAGATACTACAATGGGGAATACAGAGGTACAAGGCATCTGCTATATAGCTCGGATATTTTAAACATGCGCAGTCTTCCCCAGGTGACCATGAGTGATATCCATCTCCTGAGGGTAACGCGCGAGGAAAGGGAAGATTTGCTGCATGCAGTGGGGTACCAGCTTGGCCCTTATGCCGCTATGTTGTGTTCTGCCATGATGCTGGCTCCCTTGATTGCAGTGTGGCGCGGCAAAGTATCCCAACAGGGAGAAAGGAACAAGGCAGCCCTCCCCCGAAACCTTTCGTGAAGGGTAACAGATTACCTACATGAAAGTTTCCATGAGATATCAGCTGATGATTATCGGAGCATATCTCATCACAAATAATCTGTTTCAGGGGTAACCCCCCAGTAAAGTACACTAAACGCCTGAAATCCCCTCCCCCCCATTTTAAAAAGACAGAACTGCTAAGAAGGAAAAAAACTCAGCAGATGTGCCTTCCCTGGGATCATTATTGCTGTCCTGGGTGCTGCTGGACTGCTCTGGAGTCAGAAATCAGTCCTGACTATCCAGGGGAACGGACACCCCGCACTCCTGCACCCTGCTGTCCTCAGTCGCCTCCTCCTCATCCATGGAGTGCTCATCATTGTCCATGGACTATGATGTAGCGGAGGTATCAATGCTGTGGAGTGGCACCATGGGGTCACCAACGAGAATTGCATGCACCTCCTCGTAGAAGCGGCATGTTTTTGGCAAGGAGCCAGAATGGCTGTTAGCTTCCCTGGCTTTCTGATATGACTGCCGCAGTTCCTTGATCTTCACACAGCACTGCTGTGTGTCCCCCTTGTGTCCCTTCTCCAGCATACCCTGGCATATCTTCCTGTAAATGTCCAAATTCCTTTTGCTGGCTCTGAGCTAAGCCAGAATGGCCTCATCGCCCCACAGACCGATGAGATCTAAGACCTCTGGTCAACTCCATGCTGGAACGCGTTTGGGCTTTGCAGTAGCCATGAGGAGTCCAACGACAAAGCTCTCTCCATGCTGGCTGCACAGGAAACGAAAATTCAAATTTTCCAGGAGCACAATGGGAGGGACCATTTCCGGGTAACATGAGCACGTAACAGCAGAGCATGAATGTTGAGAGCGGTTGCAACAGGGCATTGTGGGATACCTCCCAGAAGCCATTAATGTCGAATTACATTAGGTTCTGTGTACAGTGATGCAAAGTCTACCCAGTAAATTCAAATTATGCGCTATGCTGCTTGCGGAGGTGATTTTATTATGTCAACTTTTGTCACGATTTAAGTCAACGGAACTGCCATGCCAGTGTAGACGCAAGCTTTCGACCTCCGTCGCCAGTGTAGACCAGGCCTGACTTAACTCTTACTTATATCCATTTAAGTTACTAGGGAGCCCAAGCCAGTGAAGGCAGGCCTGCCCCTACAGTGGGTTCCAGCCCAGGAACCCTATAACAAGCAGCCAAGGTCTGTTGCAAGGAACCTTGCTGCTGTTTCCCTGGGCTTCTTCCTACTATATACTAGTGTAGTTTCTAGTATTGATGAGGCTTCATTTTTGACATGTAAGGATAAGAGTATAAATAACTTTTAAATAAACAAAGGGACACTTTGGAAGTCACATTTCTTTCTGACATTCCTACTTTTTTATTGCTGCTACAAGGAATGTCTAATATTGGGGAGGAAAAGTATTTGTTTTTTCTAGTTCATTCACTTTGTGGATTTGACATCACTTATGTAGTCAGTTTTGCAGTATCCCTGTGTCTCGTTGGTTCACTCACCGCACATGGTACTTTCTCTTAGTGGCTCTGGCAATTAGATCTTGCCCAGGCACTGCACTCCTCTGGCAGTGTGTCTAACCATCATGTCTTTCACCACGTGGTCCCTCTTATTTCCAGAACTGCAGCTTACTGTTCATGGTTTGACCTTCCAGCCAGGTCGCTAAAGTCCTTCCCTTCCAGGGAGTTCAAAGTTCTTCCAGACCAGTTGTCTGGCTAGAATCCCTGTGCCACTTCCCAGTGGCTGACCAGGAACACACGCCCACCTTCTATACTGGGTTCCAGCCCAGGGACCTTATAACAAGCAGTCATGGTCTGTATGGTTCTACCCTTGCTTCTGTTTCCCTGGGCTTCTTCCTATCTGGCTTCCCCCTCTTTCTGGATTTGCCAGCCCAAGCTCCCTCTTTCCAGGGAGTGACTGTCAGTGACTTCCTTTTGTAGCTTCCTTGCTGCTCTCAGCTGTTGGCCTTTATACAGCGCCCTCCCCCACCTCCTCAGCTGAGCCCATTTCCAATTAGTGGTCTGCTCCTGGACTCCTTCCTCAAGTGTAGCCTGGGTAGTTAAGTGGCCTGCCTAGTCATTTCAACTGCTCCGGGCCTTGTGTGGGATGAGCACCCCCCTCACATCCATGTATAGTCAAATTTGGCCGCCTTTGTCTGTATGAATGTTTCATATAGAAAGGGGGGGTTTTTTAAAAGAAAAAAGGAGGGGGTGGCGGGAGGTAATTATAAAACCTCATATTTAGTCAGGAAAACTTGATGTAGAAACTGAATTATTTTTAATTTGTTCCGTGAAATGACTTAATTTAAAGTTAAAAGTGTCTTCAAGAATTTTAAAATCTTAATTTCACCTTGTCAGTTCTAATTAAACAAAGGATAGACAGGCAATTTGGAAAAAGTAGTATTGTGTGTGTGTTTATAAAAAATACTCAAACATATGCACCCTATGTACTTCACTATCCAGTTACAGCTACAACTGTAGAAATCTTCTGTGTTGAAGACATAGCAAAGGTGTCTCAGGTAGAAATAGTTTTGGTGCACTTTGCAAAGAATCTAGCTCTAAATTTTAATTGTGTTCCAACAAAGTTAGGGCCATATACATCCATGCAGTTATCTGATTTACATTTATAAGTGTAGTAATTGTGCACAAATTATTTGAAATCTTGTATCTTACATTATTATTTAGCATAAAAGTTAACACCGAGGGCATTTACACTGGACATAGTCTGGGATGGCTACACTGGACATAGTTCAGGATACTGGACTAGATGGACCTCCAGTCTGATCTAATATGGCAATTCCTGTTCTGGCTCTAAAGGCAGTTTACAGCTTATATTTGTGAGTAAATGTAAGTGCGCCCAGAGACACGTACACACACACCAGAAGAAAAATGATGATCTCTTTCAGGTTCCTGTTCCTTACCCCCAAACACTTGAAAACTTTAAGGAAGGATCGGAAGCAGTCTCAAACAGTTTTAGTGTATGCCTCAAAAATGGAAGACATTTATATGCAGATTAAACTGACCTTATTTGTTAAATTTTTTCAACAAAAGGTGAAAAACAACTTCATAGTAATGATTCTATTGAAGCTACTCTCCTTTGGGGTTCTTTTATATCTCAATATAAATTGTGAAATTTAGCAGCTTTGATTTTTGTATTTACAGTTATCTATTAAACAAGATAATTTACCCACTGAATCTGAAACGGAAGAAAAAGAGATGGATGCTGAAAAGGAAGAAGACGTCCCTTCAGAAAAACCCAGTAGTGAAGTATGTGGGATGTTTTTCTTTCTGCCTAAAGCAGATGTTTGAAATACTACATAAAAATTTCTTTTTCTTTATACACATTTATTTTAGGCCCTAATATATGCTTTATATATACCTAATATAAGTATTTTATATTTATATATACCTAATATAAGTATTTCCAGACTCCATTGTAAAGTAAATGCCTAAGGAAGCCTAGAATGTTCATTTGTAACTAGGGCTGGTTGGAAAACAAGAATTCCATTTTACCAAAAATTGAGGTTTTAACGTTTAGTTTTGTTTCAAGGCAAAATGAAATCAAGAACTCGTGAAATATTTCATGAAAAAACAGAATAGCCAATAGTCCAGTGGTTAGAGTGCTCACCTGATTTGGGATTTGAACTTGGTTCTCCTATATTCCCCTGGTCTGTTGGCTATATGGAGGCCTTTCTCTCGATTTGACCAGAAATTTCCTGCTGGATCTGAGAAATCTTCTTGACAAAAGTTTCATCAAAACATAAGCTGCTTTAAAAATTTCTGTTTGGACAAGTCTATATTTTCCAAGAAAAACCACTTCATTGAAAAGTTCCTGGACCGATCTAATTATGACATTCTTTTTAAATATCTCAGGTTTTTAGAGTACATCAAAAAGAAACACAATGAAGCAGCCATTATTATTTGTCTCTTGTAATTTGGGTATCTCAAAAAACAAACTTCTTAAATGAGGTCTTGATGCATTTTAATATGCTGCTGAAATATATTGAGTGACTTGATTTTTTTTTTTTTTTGTAATTTCATTAATTTAAATTCAGAGTACCTGCTAATTCTTATCTGGATTATTATTGAACATGAGCTGAAGTTCACTTTTCTTTTCTCTTTTTTACCTTTTTTTTTTTTTTTTTTTTTTTTTACAAAATTTAATTCAAGAAAATAAAAAATGTTTTGAATAGCTCTTGGAGAAAATGGGGAAAAGTGGCATTAATGAGAACTGCATGTGTGTCTCAGGGGAGGAGGGGGTTCAGAGGGCAGTGGCAGAGGTGGGGGAGTCTGGACTGGAAGTGGGGGTTTTTACCTGGGCATCAGGCAGCTTTAGCCCCGGGGCTTCTTGTTCTTCAACAGCTGTGGCCCAGGGACGCCTGCAGTTGTGGGCCCTCTTACTGGGCTCCTTGCAGCTGCAGATTTTGTGGCTGCTGTGAACCGTGTGTGTCTTTTCCCATGAAATGAGCTCTGGCAGCATGGCAAAACCTCATAAATTCACCTCAGTTGTGCAGCTTGGCACAAGCTGTAAGCTATGCCTATCAAAAAGCCAGCCAGCTGTATACCAGATGAGTATAGTAACCATCTGCACAGCTGTGTGGCAGGACACACTGCTAAATAAAACTACAGTGCTGATATGGTCAGCCAAGTGTTCTTCACCATTATGGCTGAAAGTGGCAAGGGGATTGAATTCTGTTTCTTGGTCATTTTCTGACTCCCGGCAGTGAATGTGATGACTGTTTGTTTAAAAGTGAGTTTGGTTTTTTTTAAAGCTTTTGGCATATCACTTACAAGTGGAGTAGTACATGTACCACTGTTGGGAATACTCAATTCTAAAGAAACTCAGTAATTTAAAACTGTATTACAAAGATGCATTGTACAATACAAATATTATAAATCTGTTGCAGTTACTAACAGAATAATCATCTGACCATGTCTCAGGAGTAGCTTAAAATGTAAGATCATATTCTGCCTTCAGATATGTTTATTCAACCGTTTGAAGTCACTTGGAGTAAAGAACATGTATCTGAGTGCAGACTTTAGCCCTTAATTATCAGAGTAAATATTAAGCTGTCCATACAAAGTATGTAAAGTTAATTAAGTGAATGAACATATCTCTGTTAATACACATTGGGAAACTAACACATTAGAAATTGAATGTATTAGATGTGACTTAATGAGTTCAATAAAATACTATATGACCATACACCTTAAACAAAATCCTAATTAGTATTTAATTTGCAATTTACTGAAGTTCAGAACAAGCCATTATCTGCCTCTTTGAAGAGGCATGCCCCTGATTCTTAATCCTCTACTACAGCTTTAGAAAGAAACTTAAATTGCCAAATGTTGGTACTTGATAACAGATGATACCTTCATGTGTACATACAGTCTTCTGCTAAAATATGTACTAACGACTGTGGTAAAATAATCCTTCAAGTGTCATAATTTAAACTAACTCCTATTTTTTCCTAACATTGAGTTGTTATCTTTTCAGGGTGTGGTGAAAGTAAATGATGTACCTGTTCCTAAAGTTGCTAGGAGAGGGAGAAAAAGAAAGGTAACAATATACTTAATTTCTCCACCTTGTCAATCATTTTGTGATGGTGGCTTTCCTGTTGGAGTCTCACATTTGTTCGGTAACAAATTATATTCCAATCGAATTTAATTGTCATTTGATTTTTGAATAAATCCAAAACTGCACAGCAATATATCAACAATTCATTCACTTAATAAATCTCCTTTAGAATACAATGCAAATGTTAGTGAATCCCATAGTCCAGAAGAACTCCCTTTCATCGGAAGTTTACACAAAAACAGTGTACTAAATTCAAGTTACTTAGATGCAGGAACTGTCTGCAATATGGTTATCTATCTTATTGAGATTGACATAGATCAGAGAAAGTAAGAGAGATGACACTGACTAATATTTCGTTACGTTGTGTCATCTTCATTATAGTGGTATGGCAGTGCTACTATAGTTAAAGTTGTTTCAGGACTTCTGGGTCAGGGTTAGTGACCCAAAATTGGGATAATTTGAGCCAGGAATTGCGAACATACAAGTCCTGAGGTAATAGCCATTTTTCAAAAAATTTCTAGCTGTGTCTTATTTTGCACAAAGCTAAAGATCATCTATTGATGTGATACGTATCTAAATGCGCTCACTGGGTGCTATGCACTATCTTGGGTAAAACTGATTAAGCCTTTGGGAAACCTAGATTGTGAACAGTATTTAAAAATATGTTTACTTCTTCACCTGCCTAAATATGCAGCCTGGAAGGATTACAGTGCACATTCACCAATAAAGGGGAAAAAACAATGAGAGAATTTCTGTGCAACCACTATATGCTTGCTTGGGCAGTTGGAGGAAGCATGCTGACGCTGTAGTCCTTGGTGAGTGCTTCACCGCTGGTGTTTTTAGTCTTGTGTGAGGAAAGGGGAGAGGTATATGTGCACCTTCGAGATGCAGTATGAATTATTTCTATGCAGAATTGTAGGTTATGTCAGTAGTAGGGCATGAAGCTTTTATTATTTGTCAGCAGTGAGGTGGAATATAGAAGAATTCTAATGTTTTAATGATAGTTAAGTGAAAGTATAGGTTGAAACAGCATCCTATAAGTGTTAAGGGAGTTGGTTCTTAAATCATACATGTGGTATTCTTTCTTGAGAGTTGGCTAAGTATGTGAGTGTATGTTAGGTTCTGGAATCTTCTGACCCTTAGTGCCAAAGGCCAGTGCTTATTAACGCATTGCTTGAGGAAGACATGGGCAACCTCTTCTTTTTTTTTTTTTTTTTTTAAATCCTTTAATAATGTGAGGTGGAAGATGGAATCCTATGAGAAAGTGTGAAAGTATTGTAAAAGGAGGTGAAGAGCTTGAACGTTTTGGCAACTATGGGGTTGGCAGAACACAAGTATATGTGTTAATTGGGCATTACCAAAAGCAGACAGAGTTAAATTTGTAGAGGCAACCTTAGCATTTCCTAGTTTTCAAAAGTTTGTTTTGCTAACTCAAAGTTCTGCAAGGGGACAACATACTACCAAGCAACTTTGCATTCATGTAGATTTTTGCTATTGAATTCATGTTGGCGAGCACTTATTTGTACAGGTTGTACAGATTAAATCAATTAAACTATTTGTAAGCACTCACCAATCTAAGGGATTCACAATCTAGTCCAAATTTAAGTCTCACAATTTTTCTTCTTATATGATGGCATGCCTCTAATTTTCCTCCCTCCCCATTTTGGTATTTTCTTCATCTCTGTTTCACTAGAGGTTGTTCTGATGCTGATATAAGTAGGTGCTATTTCTCTACACCCTTTTCCAAATCAACCAGTCTTTCATGCTTTTAAATATCTTATTTTGGATTTAAGTTACTCTGTAAAAGAGAACGCCTATTCTTTGCGCCAGGTGCTCACTGACATGTTTATAGTTAATTTAAATCAAGGATTTTGAACTTTGCTATTTAAAACAAGTTGTTTAACAGTTATGTTCTTTAATTCTGCATACTATATATGGCTTTTAATTTTAGAAGTTCAGCTCTCTTGCATTTACAGTACCAAAAATGTGCTCAGCATGTCACACAAAAATTGTCAATTTCCTTACTATCTAACTTTAGACCGTGAAGACTTACAGTAATGAAAATCATATTTTTGTTCTGTTTTGTAAATGCTCTATTTCTTTATTCTCTATATAGCACTGTTTGTATAATATTTTCTATTATGGAAATTCGGTTGCTGTTGCACAAAATGGAATTTGTGTTTTTTCTGAAAAAAAGCAAATCTAGGAACCTGCGTCCTCCAACTTTTTTTAAATGTATTAAGTCAAGCCCTCAAAAGTTAGCAAATCCCATAATTGTCTGTACAGTATCTCTTGTTAGGGTATTTCTACAATGCAATAAAAAAGGAACATTCTTAACTCCGGTTATAATACCAATGGAGACATGGCAACTCAGCTTTTAACTTAGGCTGGATCTACACTGATGGCGGCAGATTCGCTGCCGTCAGATCGTTTTCTCTGGATTAACTGAGCGGTCTGTGTAGACCCACTCAATTGATCCAGCAATTGACGTAGGAAAACCACCCTGGTAAGTGGCGTAGTGCTGCGTCGAAGGGAACGCTATTCCGTTTGGCACAGTGCGGATGGCACACGGAGCAGATGCAGTGAAGTCGACAGGAGATATGCAAGTGATTTACATCGCTTGTGTATCTCCCGTCGACTGCCGCTGAATCCGGAAGGTAAGTGTAGACTGGGCTTCAGGCTTTAATTTGAGCTGTTAGCTAATCCAAGGTAAGAAAACACCTTTTATTTGCAGCATCGACATATCCTTAGAGTGCACGATTTTGTGGTACTGCTGTAAAATTACATAAATAAGGACTTAAACCTGAAAGAGCATTATTGCACAAGCAGATAGCTTCAGTCATGAGTGCTTTGTTATGACCAGCTCTGCTTTCCTGTGCTAATTATCATTCCTCACCTCTACCAGTGTTTCTTCAAAGGGGCAGATCACAAACTGGTTCAGTAGCAAAAGCTGTAGCAGCAGCGTCTTTACAATTGTGAGTCTAGGCAAGGTAGCCCAATAGATTGAGGATTGCTCTGGGATTTCTGAGGTGTCTTCTGAGTTCAAGTCGTCGGTAATGTGCCTTGTACTATGATCAAAGAAATACCCCAAAAGGATAAGAGGGAGAGAGAGATGAGGAGCAGTGGCTGAAGAACAGAGATTTTTTCCAAAGTTTAAGTCTTCCAAATCAAGCTAAAAAATTCACATCAGACAGATGGGCTCACAAAATTATGAGGGTCTTCTCATAGGTTTTCAAGTTCCCCCATCTTCACTCATTAGGTCACCCATGCTTCCTCAACCAGTTTAAAAAAATAAAATAAAAAAGCACTGAAGCACAGCAGTATCAACCTCATTTCACCAGAAAAGCATCGCTCCTTTTTCCTGAGAATTTCTTTTTTAGATCTTCATTCAAGAGTCCTCTTGGCATGAAACTAGTTTGTGCCAGTGCTGGTTCTGTCCAGGCTGATTAGCACTGTGCAAGGCCCATTTATTCATGGACTCCATGCCTTTCTGATACAGAGATGCCTCTAAACTTTTTCCTCTGAATTTTCATTGTCCTAACAGGAATCCCATCTCCATGCATCAGTTTGCCTGGACTACCAATGCTACATATATTTTGCAACATTGCAGACCTGTTACTAATTCCTAGCAGTGCTTTTCTCATGATCCTTGTTTTCTCACTACTCTGATGGTAACTCTGAAGTCCCACCTAAAACAGGTGACTTGTTGATACCCATCTGAGATACAACCAGTCAATATGGAAAGATACTTTCCATTGCTCAAATTCTTTAGCTGCTTCATCTGTTTTCAGAGGAGATCCTTAGTACCATCTCAGGGTCTGGTCTGCCTCTGGATATTCTATGAGACATTCATGGTTGTAGTTGCCCAGGGAAAAATTTCACAATTTTTTTTTCTGATGGGGACGCTTCAAGTCATTCTGTTCACTTTGTAAGACAGGGACCAGATGTGGAAATTTTTCCCTGGTAGGGATGCACCTTTCTACAAATTTTCCTTTTTAGTAATGGACTTTCTGGAATCAGGAACAGATTATCTTCTGCATCACCTAAGGAAACTCAGATAGGCCCCATTTAGTTAAGGCAAATGGTTTTTCCATTCATTGCAATTTTCTAGGATTACATTCATAGCAATTTCATAGATTTACAATTTCATAGAATTGCAATCCCTAAAGAAGGTGGTTCTCACTTTCTCTTCTTAAGATTCCCTCTGAATTTAGTTGCTATTTACTTGAAAAGCAACAATTGGACCTCCATGGCATACTGGTACTTCAGGCAGGAGCAAGAAAGTAGAGTTAAAAATCCTGACTAAAGCAAGGGAAGCTCTCTTGCTACTGAAGCAGGTAGTTTTGTGAATTATTGCTTATTGTTTGTTTACAGTACTGTCTATTGGTTTCTAGGCCCTCATTAAGCACAGTTCCTGATGTGAGAATCTTGCCATAGAAAGCATCTAATGATTAAAACCACCTTGTTTAAACAAAAAAGCAGCTTTTGTCTACTGATAAAATACATTGTGATTGGACTCATAAGAATAAGAATTAAATCATTGAGTCCTTAAACAGTTAGTGGAAATGTAGTGATCTAGTCACAGAGAGTCTCTCAGACTCTCCTACAGCTATCTGTTCAGCATCCTTGAACCTCTTGGTCTGGGGTAACTTCTATTCCAGGATCCCCTGAAACTCCAGGAGCTATAGCACCTGGAACCTGAGATATTTTTCCTTCTAGAACATAAATACTTGGTAGAGCATGTGGACTTTCCGCTCATGTTTTGAAATTGTCTGTAAATCCATTCTGAGAACTTGGTGCTCATGATGCACTTGAAAGAACAAAAATCCCATTGTTTCTGACAACCAGGCCTATATATTGGAGTTTCTTCTAGAGAGGGCTCTTCATTGGAGATGAGTCCTACCTTCCTGTAAGTCCAAGCTTTGTAGTGTATTATTCCTTCCGCTTCTAACGTCACACTTCCTAATCCTTTAAACCTGCATCTTGTGAGAGACACCATCTGGAGTCTCTTTTGCATGATTTGATGCTTCAAATAATCTCTGAATCTGGTTTTTTTTTTTTTTTTTTTTTTTTTAAGTATATGGAAGAGTCTTCCCCATACTTCCTGTTAAAATGTTTTTCTGTTAGTAATTACATCAGTTAGGAGCGTTACTAAGTTTGGAGGTCTTATCCATCTGGAATCTTTACATGCACCTTTTTCTAGATGAGGTGATTCTTAGGCCTTTACCAAAATTTTCTGTCTCCCAGAATTATGGTTTTCATTTGAACCAATCTATTTAACCTAAGAATCGCAAAAGGATGTGTGTCTGTGTTTGAAAGATGAGAATTATTTCCCAGTTTTAATGAATCATAGAGCACCGGGCACCCACTTCAGAGAAGAATAAGAGGTAAAGTTCAGTTAGCTACCTGTAACTTTCCTGGGTGCCAAACGCAGTCTTTAACAGTACAAAAATGTATGTTGTAAATGTTACAGAATGAGTCTAGTTTGTTTTTCCAGGATAGTTTATTGCTGTGAAGTTCCCTGAGCATGTGTGATATGGAGACTGCTGTTCTGTGTGTGCGTGTGGGTTTTTTTTGTTTGTTTGTTTGTTTTTTGTTTTTTTAAATCTGAAAATGATTGTTGTATGGTTTGGTAATCACAGGATGGATAAATCAACTATATTTTAAGTGTAGCCTAAATTGTTAAAAATTAATACAAATGTTCTCAGCTGGTACCCAGCTTGTGCATGTCTGTCGTGGTTGAAATAACTAATAGCTAATGCATTTTGTAGCGTCTTTGAGTGGTGTGTATATATTACGTCTGAGGAGAAATGAGAAGTAGTTGGGAGAATGGGAGTATAGGGAGATTACTGTTTTTAATTATGCGAATTGTATCCTTTAAAATAGTCTGAAAAACAAGCAGAAGCTGAGGAGGCAGCAGTAGCAGTGGCGGCAGCACACACAACAGTGTCAGCAGCACCGACTGCAGTCGTTGTGGCTCCTAAAGTAAGCCCCAAAAGAGGAAGACCAACAGGTAATTTCACCATAAATCTGACTTAATTTTTTTACGATTTAATTTTTTTAATGGAGAATGAAAGAATTTCCTTCTGTAGACACAGTCGGAAGTATTACAACACATTTGCTCTCTAATGTGAAAGACAACCTCAAAGTATAAAGTAACTTAGTTATAGGGTTGTATGCTGAATGCCCCAAATACCAAACTGTGAAGTGTTCAGCACATAAATGAGTTTAAACTATTAGGCTTTGTGACATGCCCTCTGAATTAATAGATTTATTTTATTGTGATACAAGAATCACCCTCCCCATGCTTTTGATGTCATAGGTATTGCAGAACCCTGCTTATCTATAGAATATCTGATAAGAGCTAGTTATAGTCGTGGCATAGCTCTGCAAAGATTTATACTTTTATTATAAAGATTATAAAGCTCATACTTTAAGAAACAGTTTGCAGATGTGTAGGCTACAATTAAAAAAAAAAAGGTGGGTATGACGAGAGCACTATGGGTTACTGGGGATCTGTTAGTTGTGAGAGCACTAGCATGAGGTATACTGAGGTGCCTTTTGGAGTAGGACCCAATGTCTCTCTGATTCCAGAAGAGGACCTGTAACAAATGGACTATCTACCTGGAATGATATTCCATCAGTGGAATAGTGCAGTTGTTTCATATCCTATATGCCACTGTGTGAGGATAAATACACTAAAGATTGTGAAGTACTGATGAAAAATGCTATATAACTGAAAGGTGGTATCATATGGGACAGCAAGCAAATGGTCGTCTTGCTATTGCAATTCTTTAATATGCCTGTTAATCAAATAATGCCTATTTATGTCTGCTAGAGTCCGTTCACCTTTCATTAAAGTTCACAAGGCTTTATTATGCTGGAAAAAAGCAACACTTCTGTTATATCTTATATGTTATAAATTAACATACTGAGAAAAAGCTACAAAAAACGGTGTGGATAAATAGTTAGGACTTATCAGTTGCTATCAGTAAAGATACATTTATATTTATAATAAAGGTTTCCAGAGACAATACTGAAATAAACCAAAGATGTGGAGTCAAAAGAAATGTAAAGATTAGGAGATAAGGAAGAGTGATGTGCAGAGGCATCTCAGACATAGTAGGAGACCGCATATGTAATTCTGTTCTTTTGTAGGTTCTTATACCGCACTCATAACCATAGTATCTGAACACCTTTGAGTAGTGAATTAAGCAGCGTGAATAACATCCGTCATGCGTATGCTCTCTCATTTTCTCCCCCGAAGGGGAAGTAAGTGCAATGGAGTGTTTTGTTTTTTGTTTTGGAAATATTTTTATAACACACACATTGCTATATTTAAGGAAAGCAAAGTGACGAAAATGTGCTGTGTACTCAGAGCAGAAGCTGTTGAAATTTTTGATGGTCCTTGGTTTCTGTGGGAGTTCATTTCATGGTGTTGGGCCAGCCTTTGAGAAAGCATGTCTCCTGCACAGACAAGCTTTATTTTCTCATTGTGTAGGTGGTAGTTTCTTTGTGCAGCTTTGATAAGAACATTCCTGGAATAAAGCATTCATTTCTGGATACCTGAACACAAGAAAACCTGTAGGGAGCTCAGAGAAGAGAAACAAAAACCATTGAGGGGCTGGAGGGATTTCTTTGAGGAAAAATTAAAAGCTGTGAATAGTTTGGTAAATAACTGAAAGGGAGTACAAAACTGTCTATGAAATCTGTATAATATGAAAAATATTGCTAACAATTCTGCTCTATTTTTGAAAATAGCAAAATTTAATATACTGAAGTCTTAATTGTGTAAATATACTTGTAAGTAAAGCTTTTAAAAATTCACAATTTAATACTACATGAGAAGATAGTTCTTTGAGCAGTTATGTACATCATATTAGCCTGTAGTGTGGACAACAAATAAGTTGCTTCTCAGACTCATCTATGTCTGCTGGCATTATGAAAACATAAGTATTTTTTTTAAAATGCAGCCATAACTTAACTGATCTTAGTTGTTTTTTGGCATGGAAGCTAAGAAGTTGTCTTTGACTTTGAATTAATTCCTTAAGTCATCTTCACAATTTCTATTTGCAAAACCTGCAATTTTATTAACTTAAAATGATTGGAAAATGTTTAGAACACCCATATAAGAGGAGATATTTTTTTGTTGTGTTTATACATGGAATGTAAGCAATCGAAGGAATCAATGTAAAAGCCAGATGGAACTAAATAGGCTGTCCTGGCCCTCTCTGAGGAACATATCACTAGGCAATATTCAACACAACATCCCCTGGCATTAGCATGTCATCATGTGCATGTATTCTTTAGCAATGCTACACACTAACTCCAGTGGCATCTCAGACACTGGGAGGTACATTTCCTAGCAACATGCTCAGTGCGGGCAGCAGGCTAGCATCTCCTACAGATTTTAATCTAAAGTAATACCGTGCACAATATTTTTATCTTGCAGTGCTTAGGCTAGACGTGCCAGGAAGGTGGAGAAACTATTTAGCATATTGTAAATATGTAGTGAAATTAAGAAAACTTTGTGCTGTATAACTCTGGATAGATAGTGGAGTTTCCTGACAGTGATATATACAGTATGAAATAGTCTCCCAAGCGAAGTGTTGAAAGCTCCATAATAGAAAGATTCTGCACTACTTTGCTATTATAAAAATTCATACTCTCTAAGTTTAAACATATACATGAGTGCCAAAGTCTCCAAAATTAAAGAAGATACATCTGTATCTGAATAATTGTAGTCCCACACCATATGAATTGGTATTCCCATTAAACGTATGACTGACTGGCTATGGCAATGTCTGTGCATAACAAGTACACGCTGTATAAGCCTCTTCGCATCGCTTTACCAACCTACCTCATCTGTTGTTTATAACATCCTGAGTTAATCTGCTAATAGCCTATATATAATGAGGAAAATCATCTTCTGTAGTTCAGGATGAGACCACCAAACTCATTTCATTCATTAACCTAATTCTGAAAAGGTAATGAATGAGTCAGCATACTAATCCATTCAATAGTTAGCTCTCTTGTTGTTTTATCAGTTGATGTTGCTATGAGAATAGCCTATTTAAATAAGAAACAGATAGATGCCATAGACTAACGTGATCTTTGTATACGAATATTAGCTACAGAAGTAAAGGTTCCAAAACCAAGAGGAAGACCCAAATTGGTGAAACCATCTTGTCCTTCAGAAAGTGACCTGTGAGTTGGATTTTAATATATGCTCTCTTTACTTATCGTAAATCAAGTAAGTGTTTGCTGGATTAGGGCCCAAGTAGTGAACGTTACTATTTGTCTCTCTAAATTCAGAGACAACAGGAAGTAAACCCACTTTCTAAATGATATCTTCATAATCAAAAGTTCTGAAAATTGAGTTGTTTTTTATCTATAACTAGGTAGTTATAAAGCATGCTTTAGTAAAGCCATTTATTTAAACATTTGTTTCTCCTTTGGCTATTGAGGGTAGTTGGCTCTATTTGATACTCAATATAGTTAAGAATTACCAAGCCTAAGCATTGACACTGACTGAAAGATAACTAATTTTTATTACATTTTAGTGTTCATGAGGAGGATAAGAACAAGAAAAAAACATCAGAAGAAAAACAACCAAAAAAACAGCTGAAAAAAGATGAAGAGGGTCAGAAGGAAGGAGACAAACCAAGAAAAGATATTGACAAAAAGGAAGGAAAAAAAGAGACTGAATCAAAAAGGAAAAGTGCCACTAAAATGGGTTCTACATCAGCCTCAGATTATGAGGAGGATGAAGAAGAGCAGGAAGGTGATAAGGTATATGTTTCTTTGATTAATTTATATCTTCGATGTTGATTGATTTATTCTTCTAAACTGAGGGAAACATCCACTAAAACAGTTTAATGAAGATATGCCCTGAAGTTAATTTCAGGTCCTCACTCCTGGGTATTAAAAATTGTAGTCTAGTGTTCAGACTCCCATACAGAGGCATGCTATGGAATGAGAAGATGCAGAACTGTCTCCCAGAAGGCCATTTCAGTAATCCTTGGTATTCGCAAGAGCAATTTTTTTAAGAGGCTTTAATTTAAATCCATTTTTGGGTAGGTAGCATCTTTTTTTTTATGGAAAATATGCCATTTGGGCAAGTAAAATAGAATCTTGAATGCACAGGGCTTTTTTGATTGCTTTTTTAGAGACTACTAAGAGTTTTGTGAGATTTATTCTGAAAGAATGAAACTAGAATGCCCTGATAGTTTCAGAGTTAATTCCTGTTACGGAGTTTGTGGCTCTCTTTTTTTCCCCCTGTATCTGGGATAACAGATGATTTGCTCCATCTGAGAGAAGAAAATAAGTGCCAGTCAGACTTAACGTTTATTACCATCACATACATAATAATCTCTTACCACTTACTTGATAGATGTAGTTGTGGGGAATTCTAGACCTTGTCCAGGTGCCCTTATGGAACAGATGTTGTGATGTGGTTCTGAAATTTGTGTTTAACCGTTGACATTTTTTTGATTTGTAGTAATTTAAATATTCCTCTTTTCCCTCCCAAATCTCTAATCTCCGTTAAATGGAACAGAAGAAAAAAGGAGGAAGAAACTTTCAGGGTGCCCATAGGAGGAATATATTGAAAGGCCAACATGAGCGAGATATAGGAGAAAGAAAACGCAAGCAAGAAGAGCCAATGGAATCAGAGCTGTGAGTATATTCTTTAATCTGTAGTGGTTGTGCAAGCTTATAGTAGTAGCTAAGAATAACATGAAAAGACAAAATCTGAAGAAAAATTCCTTTAGTGATTAGCCTGCAATATCTGGAGGTGGTTTCCCTTTGTGATGTTTTTTTCTAACTTCTATCTAAATTCAGGATAAATTACTATAAATCAATATATGGGATCAATATAATTTGGGAGACAGTGGGATAAAATTGGACTTTAGAGAATATAAAGTGTTGTCAATCTTGCAGTATCTTAAGCTTCCCAATATGAGGGTAGAGTTGGCAGGTTGTGCCTAGAAGTATCCTCACTATGAATGCTTCTTATAATCAACCCTACCTTTATGAAGAAAGAGAACTTAACTTTGCCCATTATATTCATGTACCATGTCTCAAATCTTGAATATATGAGGCTGAGAGAGTGCTAGGGTTCACTAATTCCATGACTGTGGTATTCTGATCACGTTGTGGAATGCATAGGGTTCCCTGGAAAACATTTCCTTCTCTGTCTGGCAGCTGGAGCCCACACCGTCAGACAGAACAAGGAAAAGGTTCTGGCTTATGCTACTCTGGCTCTGCTAAGCCAGTTGAGTGATTTCAAGGAGTCTGCATTGAGAAGAGAAAACTATCACAAAAGAATCAAGCATCAGCATGAAGAGAAGATGCTGCCAGAAACTTGGGGGGGTGGGGACACTAGGAAGATATCTCTGTCCTGTTCTGGAGAGCAACTCCAGGAATGGGTGAAGAAGGAACCACCAGGAGATCATGATGTCCCCAACCCCACAGTTGGTGGGAGGGAGGAAGAAGGGGAGAACAAGGTAACGAAACTCTGGGAGAAAAGGAGATGAGAAAACAGTCTATCCCTCTCCACATAATGACACAGTCTAACACACACACCTGTTTCCCTATAACCTTCCCATGCCTAGTAACAAGAACCCAGACTCTATATTTCTGTCCTCCTCAACCACCCTTTTCCTGGCAGCCTAAACTTATTCCTTTCATTAGCTGTCAAATTGCAAGCATCTCCAGCCCCCAGAGATACTAAAGTATGCCCCTATATTCCTTAACAACTGTCTTAATGTATTGTTGATGCTTAATTCTGTGATACACCTTTAATTCTGCAACATATTGTCATGTGTTGATTTGGTTATTCATTTTAATACTAATTCAAAAAAGAAACTCTCATTTTAAATATCTTTCAAGTTATTTTTTATGCTTCTGAGGAATTAGAAACTGTTGCACTTAAGCTATTATAGATAGGAGAGCATTTGCTTCAGCCTTAGGATCTAGCGTATGCAGGCCTTCATTATAGCTAGAGACTAATGTTAACTCTAAACCTAAAGAAACCAAAAGAAATTTAAAAATACATCTTTTCTTCTCTTCTGTGCTGTTTACTTCTGCAATGCCCTCAGCTTACGCATTGAAAATAGGATGGATTTTTTTTTATCTACTACTAGCCATTTTAACTTCATGATGGTTTGCCTTTCCATCTCATTATTAATATTAATTATTATTAAATAATAATAACAGTAATATCGACTAATTAATTATCTAAGAACCAACAATGCTCAGTGTTATACAAGATACATGAGGAAATCTATTCCCCACGGACTTAATAGTCTAAATAGATGGAACAATCTTAATTGTAAATTTACAATCTTGCTCATGCATCTTCAATATGTTCTACTGTACCTATCTGTTTTTTTATATTTAACTGTATTTTGTTCTGGGATGCAGTTGTCATGAAAGATGCTCTATGAAATTTGTTTTGTGTTCCCAGTTAAACTGTAATTAACAATTTAAAAAAAAAATCCTAGGGACTTAAATCTGTGAACTTGTAACTGGTTAGAATGAAAGGAACATCCAGGATATGCTTAAGGACACAAGATAGACATGGGGGATTGAATTTTTAAATGAATTTTTGTTGTCATTTTTTTTATATCTGTTATGTTGAATGCTTCAAAAATATACTGAATATGCATTGCAGAAAATGAGGTCCCTATTGCATGTTAGGATTTGCCAAACCTAAAATGAGAATTTGTATATATGTAGAAGTAGTACCAACTATAACACAGTCTGAAGACTTGGTAAATGGATTTATCATGGTTCCTAAACCATGTAGTTGAGAGTTTAAAACTTCTATTTGGTTCCAAAATTAGATACTGAGACTTTGTAATGTCTTTCCGCTGTGATTGGAGAGGTGACCATGCCATTATCCTGGAGTTTTTTCTTTTAAGTCCTTGTTTTCATTTTATTGTATTGTATTAGTATTTCCCCTTCACCGTAAGAAAAGAGCCATGAGATTTGTAAAAATATTTTTTTGGGGGGGACAGGACTTAATTCTGTGCTTATTAAGGTGTTTCAGTGTGATTGATACATAATACAGCCATTTGTATTAGGGCACTTAAATTAAGGTGTTTCTGTAGATTTCTCTCCTCCTCTGCTGACTGTTTTGGGAGGCAGCATTTGTGTGTGTTCCTGGAAAATTGCCGTATGACGGGACTGTTAGAATCCTCCCCCCCATTACTGTGTGTAGCTGGGGTAGAACCATGTGCCACTTTTAAAGTCCGATGTGAGCCATTAAAGTGTTCTTGAAGCCATAAAATATTCTGTTGTTTGAATCTTTCATACAGTGCATTTTTCTTTTAACTTTCACATGTGACAAATGCATAGAGAATAAAATTTATAAATCTGTATGATTCCTTGTGACTTTATTAATTTGTTTATCCTTCCTGTAATAAATTGCTTTCAATAGAAATTGGTGTTTAATCGTGGAGATTCTGCTATCCATGCTGTCGTTATTAAATTAATCATAATCTATTTCATTATGCAAAATCAGTGTTTGTCCTTTTCTTGTGCTAATGTTTTGAGTTACTGCCTTAGTCATGAAACAGCATATCTCATTTAAAAAAATATTGCAAGTACAGAGTTTAAAAAGAATATAAACATGTTGTAAAATGTTTAACGTTTTTAATAGGCAGAGTAAAGAGGAAAGCAAGAAACCAGAAGTCAAGAAGATGGAGAAGAAGCGAGGTTAGTTTAAAGAAGCTATACAGAATTTTTTAGCCTCTTGAATTTTAAATAAAACAAATCTACAAACTGAAACTTCATTAGTGAGGATTAACTTCATTAGTCTGGATCAAAACAATCCAAGATATTTGGCTGCAACCCTTGCTTCTTGCAAGTACTTTAGGCAATGTATTTTTGCTACACCCCTACCCTACCTCCCATGTGTTTCTCTGTCTTTAGCAGTGCAAACCAAGCCACTCTGCAGTATTCCCAGTTTATCTGTTGTCACCCCATTTGTAAAGCTATTTATGTGGCTAACATAAATTCCATAAGGGTGCAGCATCTTTTGTCCTCTATTCAGGAGAAATTTCTAATTCTCTGTACCTTGAACAGGAGTACTCTAGACGTTCCCATGCTCCATTTGCTTTTTCCCCTCTGCAGAGCAGAGCTGTCGAAGAAGTGTTTAATCTTTAAGAAGAGACACTGAGGAGCCCTATCACAACTACTCAGACACTTGTTCTGCCAAGGGAAGGGCTCCAGCTCTGGACAGCTTACCTGGGCCTCTGCATCCTTGCACACTAACCGAGACTCTTTCAGGGACATCTTTTAAAGTCATTCTTTTTAATCCCTGGGGCTCAGCAGAGTTGAGTTATTTGCTACATTCTGATTTGTCTAAGAAAGCAGGAGCGGTCAGAATTCATAATGGAAAACTAGTCACTGTGTTTCCTTTCTGAAATTGGCTCCCTCCAGTTGCACTCTTCTCTACCCCCACCCCCATAAGGCAGCTTTGGATGCTTCTACAGTAGCCCCTTCAGGATTCCTTAATACAGATGAGTGGGGCTTTACTGTTTAAAGGTCTGTTTTTAACATAAAAATAACTTGGGTTTCAAGACCACATTGGAGGTACTAATTTAAGTGTGGTAAAGCTGCAGAGACTAAGACAAGTTTGAAATTCCTCTAATATTTTACAGGAAGCTCTTTTGTCCAATTGTGTCTGAATGTAAATGTATACATACAGGAACAAAGAATGTAGGCCATACTTACCGGAAGGGAAAAACTTTCCTGGGAAGCAATGACACCGAAAAAGATTAAGGGATTATGGTAGATAATCAGCTGAACATGAGCTCAAAATGCAGTGTTGTGGCCAAAATGGCTAATGTGACCCTTGGATGTATAACGGGAATCTCAAGTAGGAGTAGAGAGGTTATTTTACCTCTGTGTTTGGCACTGTTGTGACTAAGTCCAGTTCTAGTGTCTACAACTTAAGAAGGATGTTGACAAGTTGGAGAGGGTTCAGAGAAGAATCACAAGAATTATTAAAGGATTAGAAAACATGACTTATAGTGATAGACTCAAGGAGATCAATCTATTTAGTTTAACAAAGAGAAGGTTAAGGGGTTCCTTGATTATCTAGAAGTACCTACATGGGAAACAAATTCTAAATAATGGGGTCTTCAGTCTAGCAGAGAAAGGTATAACATGATTGAATAGCTGGAAACTGAAACTAGACAATTCAGAGTGGAAATAAGGCGTAAATTTTTAATGGTGAGAGTAACCATCCACTGAGGGCAGTATTTTCAAATTTAGTTTTTCTAAAATATATGTTCTAGAAATTATTTTTTGGAGGTAGTATGGCCTATGTTGTATAGAAGGTCAGTCTAGATGATCACAATGGTCCCTTCTGATTTTGGAATCTATGGATTGGGGGAGACAGGAGTCCTAGAAAAGTGAGAACAAATTTTCCATTTGTCTGTACCATATCCAAAACCCAGACCACTTACTGACTGAAGAAAGTACAGATGATTGATTAGCACATCTGAATTAGTCAAAGAACCAACCCTCTCCGTTTTGCTTTATCGCTAATAACCTGTCGTCATGGCAAAAGCACATGCTTGCTTGCCAGCCATCTTTATTTGACAAATTTGAATTATTTTAAGTGATACGTTACTCCCAAGTTCCTGGAAGCAGTGGTAGGGTAACTTTCTCTGGAGGAGGATCCAGCCACTTCCTTTCCTCCCCTCTCTGGGGTTCCAGGCACTTTATCCAAAGGCTTTTCCAAATTCTTACCTTTGCTCACGACCAGACTTTTTTGTCTGGATTAACAATCATAGTGCATTTCCAAGTTGACAATTAAACGTAGATATGGAAATTGTTTTAATGTGTAGAATATGCTGCTGTGGAGAACATTGCTTAGATTACTTGAAGAAATTGGACAGTATTTGGCGCTTGTGTTGCAGCATCCTCTATATGGTTTTGATCAAAATAGAATACTTTATGGTTGGCTGATATGACTGCTTATCCATACATTTTTCTTCATTCAATCAGCAACTCAGGTTTGTAAAAATCTTGTTCTGAAAGATATCCTGCATTAATAGATTTGAGAGTCACGACATCATTCAAATATAAATTATTTTTAATCTTTAGAAACATCAATGGATTCTCGGCTTCAAAGGATACATGCAGAAATTAAAAATTCGCTCAAAATTGACAATCTTGTAAGTATATTGTGTTAATAACTGGTGTATATGTACAGTGTAGTCAGCTAAAAATTTTTGGAATGCTCTGAAAGATTTAATAGATTATTGCATTTAAAAGTATGCATTTAAACTTGCATCTTAAAAATAAAACCTTTGACTTTAAGATTAATACTAATAGATTTTTCAAACTGAATTCTAAAATTCTAACTTTTCACCATTTTATCTAAATTCTTAAAATATGCACTTCACTTACCTTGGCCAAGGAACCTAGCCTGTTTTCACGTATTTCTGTTATCTGTCTACTTCTGTTTCACTTTCTGGCACTGGTGCACTGTGCAGTTTGAACGGGATAATGCTGTGAAATTTGGGTTGCACAGAATACAAAGGGAAAGTTTAAATCCTAAAATCACTGACTTCGAAGTTCAAAAAATCGTGAGTGGTGAGTGGAAAGCATAAAAAAAAAATTGTAAACTAGTGTTACTACTACTTCCTCTTATCCCATCAACTGGGGTTGGGTTTTCATGCAAGCATCTGCTATCTTGATCTGTCCAAAGTGGCGCTATGTCCACTGTTTACTATCTTCTTTGAAGTAATTCATTCGTTGCTTCCTCAGCTTTCCTCATGGTCGTACCTCCTTCTCCTGCCATTCTGTCTTCACAGGTGCGGGTGTTCTTCATTCATCCTCTATATATGTTTGAACCAGTGAACTACCTGGAGCCACATCACAGACTTTGACTTTTATCCTATTTCTTTCCTTCCAAAATCTGGCCCTTCATTGTAACTTCCTTTGACTTCTTGTGACTGATGAGGAAGGTTGCTTCCCCAGCTGCCTTCTCCCTAGACACTGTGCTCCTTGTTGTCAAGGTACATCCCAGCAGCAGTAAGGGGATGAGGAGGTAGGAAAAATGAAGTTGGATTAGAGAGGGACCACATTGTCTTAGGGTCCATTCTTCTGTGCCCTTTCTTCCTTGCTCATCATAGCAATATCTGGGGTATTAAGGGCAAGGGTGGGGGAGCTGGGGTTGCCTTTGACCCAGTGCCCCTCACTAGTCTGTTTGCCCCATTTGTACCAGTTGCAGCATGGAGAAGCTGACTTCACAGCCAGCATTACAGTGGCCTCTGCTGGTATAGCATTTGCAGCTCAATTTGCCAACACTGACATCTACGGCTCAAAGCCAGAACTGCAGCATCAGTTTCAGCTGAATCAGAAATGCTGGGCTGCCAGAATTTTTTTGCAAGAGACAAGTAAAAATAGTAAAAAATCACAAGAGTTAACACTGAAAATAAATCCAAACAAATGGTGCTTCTTCAAGTTCTTGCATGTCATTACACTGTAGGTGTGTACATGTCCCACACCCTGATGGGCCAGAGAGTTTTCCTTAGTGGCACCTGTAAGGGTGACCACACTCCTTTCTTAGCTTCTTGTGCTCCAGACAAGGGCAGAAAAGGAATAGCTGCCCTGCCCCTCCTTCAGTTCATTCTTACCGTCCATGGATGGTGGTTGGAGTATCTTGTTCCCTGTGAAAAAACGTATTGCTGTTTGGTTACTTAACTGTTGATACTTTTTATTTTGTCATTTGATGCTTGATCTTTTTTCTTTATTCTAATTTGATTTTAGTTTGAATTTTTTCAGTCCGACACTGCCTCAGCTGGTGCTGGGGTAGCCTATGCCAAGATCCACAGATTTCAAACTTTGCCCAGGCTGTCGGAAGCTCATGCCTGATGGTGATCCTCATTCACATTATTTCAAGTGCTTAGGCAAAGACTACTTTAGAGACAGGTATGGCATTTTTTGCAGTTTCAAGACCAGGATGAAAAACCTGAGGAAAGAGTGCTTTCATTACATCCTGATGGAGGTGGCACTTAGAATGGCATCAAAAAAACCTTAATCGTTCAAGGGAAGCTCTTCCACGACTCCTTCCCAAGCACTCCCCCAGCTGTGTCTGTTAAACATAAGAGCCACATGAGGTCCCCATCACCGGAACTTGTCTTTCTCTAGGCCAAGGGCTTCTCTTTCCTGTCTCAGAAACAAAAATAAGTTGGCATCAGGTTCGTCAAAGATCAGGAATTGGGATTCCTTCAGAAAAGGCTGGTGCTGTACTGATAGTAGAGTGCATCCTCTGCCTTGCTGCTCCCTGGTACTGGCTCATACAGAGGCACCTGAGCCATTGACTCTGGTGCTCTCCCTGGGCCATTGAAATGGGCTTTTTCTTTGGCTGAGACAGATCAGGGTTATCTGATCACAGCAGGACAACCACCCGTGTTGGTACTAACGATGTTGGAGGGTTCTGGAACAGCAAGGGACTTATGTTTGTCATTATTGCTGTTGCCATTATTTTAGGGTGAGGACCGTCGGCCAGTATCAGCACAGGTTCTGATGTTGTCTGCACTGAGACGCTATTTTGGGCCTATTGGCTACAAGCCAGGTGCCACCCTCTTCAAGCTCATCAGTTCTGATACTGATTCCTGCATGACACACGTTACAAGTGGTTAGAAAGCCATCTCTGCTGCCTCCAGCACTGTAATCCTGACATAGAGCACCTTAGGAACACGGCAGTTTCTCTTGGCATTCAGATGGAACTAGTGGAGAACATCCACAAGCTGGTTGACGTTCTGCATCCCACCCTGGTGGGAAAGGTAGTTCTGCCTATAAATGATACTGTTATGCAGTTCTGTAATACACTGTGGCAAATCCCTTTTTCCAACCCATCTGTGGCCAAATGAATGGAACATAAATGTCAGGTTCTGCTCCAGGGGCTTGAGCAGTTTCATTCACACCTTATGCCAAATTCACTAGTAGTAGCTGTGGTGAATGAAAGAGGTCATCAAGACTGCACTAAAGCCAACCCTGAAGAAAAATGTGCCAATAATCTTGACCTTTTGGTAGAAAGACTTATTCTACAGTGAATTTACAGCTTCACATTGCTAATCACCACCTCTCAGTTTGCAAACCAACTGGCGCAAGGTTCTAGGGAACCTTTTCTCTCTGAGCCCAAACGTCTATTGTGCAATTAAAAATCCCGTTAGCCTGAGCCCGAGTCAGCGGGCATGGGCCAGCCGTAGGTTTTTAGTTGCAGTGTAGACATACCCAGTACGACCCCTCACACTAGGCTGCACCTCAGAGCATTGCATGCATGGGTCAGATCAGTACCGTCATTTTCACCACTTGGACAAGCTGGTGTGCATCCTGGATGGGGTTTTGTCATGTCTGTTTGGTGAATTAAGACAAAATCTGTAGAGGGAGTTCCCTGTGCTCCACCTCTCCCTTCTATGACTCTGGCAATGAATGCTTCAGCCATGATCTGGGGAGCACTTCTGGGTAGTTTTAAAGCTTCAAGGGTTGTGGACTGACCACAAGGCTCGGGTTACCTATAAACATTCTCGAATTGCAAGCAGTATTGTGTGTATAGAGTTCCTGCCTCATATGCAGGGCAAAACTCTCCAAATGCTCACTGACAGCACCACAGCAATGTTTTATGTGAACAATCAAGGAGATACCAGATCAGACAGCCTGTGTCATGAAGCTGTCCAGTTGTGGAATATCTACATTTGGAGCTTGAGCACTCTGAAGGCATCTTATTTGCCAGGGGTTCAGAACAGCTTGGCAGAAAGCCTATGCTAATCCTTCAGTTTAGACCATGAATGGTCTCAACACAGCCATTCTAGCTTCAATATTCCACATAGAGGGTCTTCATCAATCAGTTACTTTGCCTGGTTCTGTTATAGTCTGAGATACAGCCCCAGGTCAACCTCAGATGCATTTCTGTCCTGCGGGAGAAAGACCTGTTATATACATATCCACCAGTTCCCCTTAATTCCCAGGACCATTCTCAAGCTAAAGCAAGATCAAGGCAGAGTAATACTTAAAGTTCCAGCCTAACCAAGCCTGACACCACCATTGTATTACACCCACCACAGGCTTTCTACTTGAGAGCCCTGACTGTTACCAATAACTGGAGACCTTATCACCAAAACCATGGCCAGGTACTGTACCCAAATCCTCGGATTCTGTACCTCACAGAGATCTGCACCAACTTGAGATTTGAATTTAGTGGTGGTGGCGTGAATGGATCCTTCTTTCGAGCCTTTAGTGTCATGTTTATTAATAAACTTTTCCGTGAAAGTAGGGTTTTTTTATTGGCCATCACCACCTGCACTATGAGAATGGGAGAACCAAATGCAGTAGTCACAGATCTGCCTTACACAATTTTTTGTATGAGGAAGGTTCAGCTGAAGGCAAACCACATGTTGACAAGGATGGGTGAAGGTGCTCCGAACCCTAGATGTTTGTTGAGCTTCAGATTTTTTCTGGAACAGGGCAGAGTCCTTTCAGGTTTCTTCACAGGTTTTTTGTTTCATTTGCAGAACATATGAGAAGACAATCAGTTACAACACAAGAGATTCTCAAAATGGATCACCAGCTGCATTGCCATGTGTTATACTGCCAAAGGCGTAGCACCTCCAGACAAGCTGGCAGTATGCTCAAGTAGAGTGCCTTCAGTCTCAGCAGCATTTGTGGTGCATGTCCCTATTGCGGACATATGGAGAGGAGTGATATGGTCTTCCATTCATACATTCACCAGATATCATGCATTTGACAGTTGCATCAAGGGAGGATGCAAATGAAGGAAAAGTGATTCTGTGGTCCCCCTTCTGATGAGATTCCAAACCCTCATCACCTACAGTGTAATGGACGCATGCAAGCACATGAAGAAAAAATGGTTACTTACCTTCTCGTAACTGTTCAAGATACATTGCATATGTCCATTACATGACCCACTCTCCTCCTCTGATGTAGTAGGGTCTCTCATTGGCTTCCTTGCAAAGGAGCTGAAGGAAGAGCAGGGCAGCTGCATGCTCCTTTGATATTACAGGGACTGGAAGGTGAACAGGGCTGATTAGTACTGTTAGGAAAACTCCAGCACAAGTATGCTGGACATGCACACAATCTACAGTTGTAATGGACATGTGCAACACATCTTGAAGAGCAACAGTTACAAGAAGGTAAGTAAGTAACCGTTTTTAAGTGAAATTGAGATTGAAATTTAATTAAAATTCTTCCACTAATACTAGGTTTATAAAAAAAATATTTTCAGTTCTACAAAATCTAAATCTTTGGTTTATTCTGCACACCATTGGCTTGACTCCAAATCAGTAAAAACATTCAACATATCCAGTGACTTTTCTTTAATGAGTTAAAACTTGAACTGGTTTTTTTTCTCAACTTTTGTGGGGATGTGCTTATCAGGGCGAGGAAAGTTGTTTGCAGAATAAGAATAGAGACATTATCCATCTAACCTATTCTAACTGATCATGTTTATCGTTAAGCAAACATGGGGAATATAACTATTGTGCAGAGACAATAGTCCTGACTTTTTCCCTTCCAGCTAGAGCTGGACGGAACTTCTTGGATAAATAGCCTATTTGCCAAAAAAGTTTCAGTTGTGCCAAAGCTATTTAGAAATTTGACATGAATCTGCCAAATATTTTTGGCGCATGATGTTTTTTGAGGGGGAACTTCCGTGCTAATCACAAAATAGCTAGAGAGTAGTTGTCACCCACATTGCAGGAGAGTGCCCTAACCCCTGGGCTATTCTGGGGTGGCTCTTTCTTAATCTGTCCTGTTGAAGCTGTTCAATAGTATATTTATTGGAGCAGTGACATGAACTTGGGTGTTACTTCTTCTGTGTGAGTGCCCTAAGCATAAGGCTATACAGTTATTCTTTTTTTTTCTTTCTCTCTCCCTTCAGTCCCCCCACTCCAACTATTCAAGTAATTCATACAAAGCAGAACATCTTCAACAGGAAGAGATTTAGAAAGTCCCAGCCAAGACTACCCTGTAGCCCTAATAGGTTTGGAGATTCACCTGGATCTTATCTCCAACCAAGATATAAAAGGAGTTGGAGTGTCTCTCTGAGGAAGGGGAAACAGAGGGCTGATACAGGCATCCTGTCCAGCAGGGAAGCTTTAGTACTAGCTGAACTTGGGGACAAACTTTAGGTCAAAATTTTCATACTTAGGCCTTAAAGTATTGAATTCATAGAAGCAGCAGAAAGCATAGGGTGACGTTTTGTTTTTAGCATTTTCATAGTACCAAGGCACATGGAACTTTAGTTTGAGTTACAGAAAGGGAGTTAGATTTGAGATACTAACTGCTTTATACTGAAACAAGTGATTACGTTTGTGTTAGATGTTACTGTATGTCCATGTACTACGGATCTATGAAGTAATCTTTGGTGGGGAAAGTTTGGAATTTAGTTTGCGTCTAACATTGATTTTCTCATTTGTAGAGTTTCTTTGAGTATACAAATACAGGATTTTTGCATTTATGTACATTGTTACAAATTCCAAACTACTGATAAGGTTTTTTAACTAATATTCTATGTATGTATATTCTAGCATTACTTATTAAGCCTTGGTTTCTGATATTACTTATCAACCTCAGATAAAAAAAAAGTTAAAGTTGAGACTTGACACTGACTTCTTGTTTAACAGGATGTGAATAGATGTATCGAGGCCCTAGATGAGCTTTCTTCACTTCAGGTTACAATGCAGCAAGCTCAGAAGCACACAGAGATGATCTTGACACTAAAGAAAGTAAGATTTGCAACTCCATCCTAAACAGCATAATATAATGCATCTTTATCCTAAAAGTATAATGTATTGTCTGTTCTCTTGAATTATCTTTTAAGCTTATTCATTTCAGTGGACCTTGTGAAAGTTCCTGTTTTGTTTCTTTAGAAGTCTGGGTATGGTTCGTGAGTTAAGCTTTTTTATAGCAGTTAGTTTAATACGAAGGATGAGCAAATATTTGTAAAACAATTTAAATATGGGATATGCACAAGTATGTTACAATTCTCACACATGTATCTTCAGATACGGAAGTTCAAAGTTAGTCAGGTTATCATGGAGAAATCCACTATGCTGTACAACAAGTTCAAGACTATGTTTCTGGTTGGGGAAGGAGATTCTGTCCTTTCACAAGTGCTGAATAAATCACTTGCTGAGCAAAAACAACATGAGGAAGCAAATAAACCCAAAGAACAGTGGAAGAAAGGACCAAACAAGAAAATGGAAAAAGAAAAAGAGCAAACAGGTATGTGGTGGTGTCCTCAAACTTCCCCCTTGAGAGCTTAACTGCATTAGTTGAGATAGTCAACTAGTATATGGTAATAGTTTCTATTTTCCATAAACCCGTGTTGATTGGCATTAATTTTATTGCCTGTCTTTAACTCTTTATTAATCAAGTCCCATATTAGTTGTTCCATTAGTCCAGGATTGGTGACAGGCTAACAGACCTATAATTAGCTGGGTCATCCCATTTACTCTTTTTAAATTTTGGCACAACAGTGGATTTCTTCTAGTCCTCTGAAACTTCCCTAGTATTCCAAGACTCATTGAAAATCTACATTCGCTCCTCAGCCAGCACTATCGAAACTCTTGGATGCAAGTATCTGGACCTACTGAGTTAAAAATGTCTAGCTTTAATAGTTGCTGTTTAACATCCTCCTAAATTACAAGTGCAATGGAAAGTATTTCATCATGATGATGATACAAGTACATCATCTGGTACATCAACAAATACAGAACAGAAATATTTATTGCACACTTCTACTTTTTCTGCATTATTATGGACAATTTACCATTTCCCTCTCATAATGGATTAGTGTTGTTAGAATTCCTTTTGTTCCTAATATATTTGAAATATTCCTTATTTTCTTTAACTCTGCTGGCCATAGATTGATATTTATTTTCTACAATTCTTAACTTCTGATTTAAACAGTTCCCAAGTTATTCATATTTTACTGTTTACATTATTTCGCCCAACTGATTTGGCTTATAATTGTTTACAGCTTTGTGACATTGGCCATTTTAAAGCACCAAGTGTATTTATTACTGATTTAGACTTTATTCTGGGTGCACATAAATAGGTATGATCAAGTCATGATTACTTGTACCTAAGACACCACTAATTTTTAGTTGAGTGATCAATTTCTTTTTTCCACTCAAAATGAGATCTAATATAAAATTTCCCCTTGTTACTTTCCAAATCAAAAGTGTCGAATCCAACATGTATAATATTTAGAAATTGAAGATGTTTCAGGCCTAGTCTATACTTACCTCTGAGATTTGGCGGCAGTCAACGGGAGATATGCAAGCGACATAAAAAACTTGCGTAACTCCTGTTGACTTCGCTGCTTCCGTTCTGCGCACCATCTACACCAGGGATCTCAAACTCAATTGGTATGGCGGGCCACATTTACATTGAGTTGAGTTCAGGGGGGCCACGCATGACACACACTTCTCTGCTGTACCTTTCATGCTCTACTCTCCGCCGAAAAAATCTCCCCGCAGGGTAAAATTCGGCGGCACAGTAGAAGAGAGAGAGGCTCTCACAGGGACTTGCAGACTCCACTCTCCGCCGT